>JANZXP010000009.1:6924569-6935704 GCA_027576715.1 Erythroxylum flavicans
AGACTGAGAGGGTGAGCTAAGTGAAAATAATCAATTTGGGCTAACAAGAGTTGGGTGAATTGATAGGTAAAGGATTACATTAAACTGGTAGAATCGTGTAACGAGAGATCGAGTATAGGTTCCCGGTAGGTTAGTAGACAACTTTAGATCTAATTTAGTTTTTGGGTCGATTATGAATTGAGAGATAGGAATTTTCATAAATTAAATTAAGGTTTATCCATTAAAGTTAAGAATTATAACTCGGGATAGAGTAATTCACCTTAGAACCGTGTAGGCTTATTGAGTCAATAATTACATAATTGATTGAGTTTCTTTAATTTTGAATTAAAATCTCCTTTCTGTCACTTGGTGATTTCTAGGTTGATTTTGGATTTGGTTGTGTGATTACTTTTCTATTACTTTTAGCACTTTCAATTCTTACATCCGATTATCAATTGATTTACTTTTTTATAGTAGTTGCTAGGTTTATGATTTAGTTGCCATTAGACTTAGGACTAGTTCCCTTCCTCGTGGGATCGACACCTTAGGTACTATACCAACGATCTGTGCACTTGCGGTAATTACCAAGGTTAAAAATATTGAAACTTAGAGCGTGTAACCTTAAGCGAACACTTATAAATGGTTTTCCAAGACTACTATAAATGTCTAAAAAATGAATCAAATAATTATAACTACTCTTTGTTGACATTCAAAACAACTGGAAGTAAAAATAGAGATTGGTTTCTTAAAGATTGATGTGTTGAATGTTAGGACATGGTTAATTATTAAATAAATTATGGATAAAAATTCATCATCGCTTTAAGTACTATAAACTCTTCTTCCGAATTACCCTTAATGGTATCAATTATCTATCTTTGTTTCCTTCAAATTGAAGACGCATAGAGCCTAAGCCCCTTAAATAGAAAAGGTATCAATATCTGTGACATCCTAAGTTTACATCAATGTTATATACATCCGTACTATCCTTAAACAATGATATACAAGGAAGTTTTAGTAATAAATATATATATTCGATCCATATGTCAATATGTTGAATCCCACGTACTTGAGAAAAAAATTTCTAAATCTTATTCATGTTGGCCCCATCCAACACTTCTGTTTGCAAACTCTTTACTACATACTATGTAATACATGAAATTAGGGTTTAATGGTTATAACTCGAGAGAGTAATCAACCCTACGATAGTCTAGAATCGACACTCCATTGTCACATAATCGACTAGGATAGCATCAATGATAAGTAAAATCCCCTTTCTCATAAATTGGTAAATTCTTAGGTTGATTTCTATTGTGATTGCATATTACTCACTTTTTAATACTTTTATGATTAATTTCTGATTTGATTGGTTGAACTCAATTCTCGTAATTAATTTCTTTGATTGGTTGAACTCAATTCTCGTAATTAATTTCTGTTACACTTTTTATTTTTAGTTTTATAGTTTTTCTCGCCTTAGATTTTAGGATTATATTACTCTCTTTCCTCGAGGGATCGACACCTTTAATACTACGCTACGAACTGTGCACTTAGGAAATGTTGAGGGTTTACAAGATTAAAACTTATCCCGATCAAATATGACATTAGTTCGTTCACCTTAGGAAAATTGTTATATTTTTAATTATAAGTCAATTAAATAAGTAGGATCACTAGTAACCTCTCATGAGGATGATTAGCTAAAAGAAATGAAGTAGGCTACGTGAATTGTGAAAAAAGAAAAAAATATGTGTGCATCTTTAATAAATAACTATTCCGCCAGCCTTCTGGTTATGAATAGAGTTAGTAGCTAGGTGAGAATGTGATATAGCTGAGTAATCGGGGGACATTCATCACAAATGTTTGCTTTTACGTCAAAAAGGCTAGAATGACATTTCAACCAAACATATTAATAAAACATGACCTAGTTGAGTAATTGGGGGGCATTCATCACAAATGTTTGCTTTCGAGTCAAAAGACTAGGTTAACGTTAAAGAACATGAACAAAAACTATTGATATTTGAAAATAGAAAGAATTTTAATGAAAAGCTACTTAGAGATAGTTGCAATTTTAATTGGCTGCTAATTATCATTGTGTGTGTACAACTGCCTAAGGTGAATGAATATAATATTAAGGTCTTGATTAGTATGTATATTCACTCCAAAGTGCTTAGCCATATATTTAATATGTTGGAACAACTTGATTGATTGTTGTTTGAAGTTAAATTAGTTTTGTGAAGTTAGATGCCATTATATCATTATTGCATGTGCATGAATGTATATGTTTCTAATTTGAGTTTGTATTTGTTTTGTTTTTTCTTGAGGACATCATCAAAAGTTTAAGTGTGGGAATATTGATAATTGTAGTGTACATTATTTTTTGGTAGGTATTTTAGTGTGTTTTTAGGTGTTGATTAGATGATTTGCAGATTTTTAGTTTTAGAATTATGTTAATGTGATTGTGTGTTTATATTTTTAAGTGTTTTGTGGTTTGGAACATGATGTTGGACTTTCATTTTATGTGTTTAAGGTGTTTTGATGTGTTAGTTAGTGTACAAGCATAGATAATAAAGATTAAAGGAAGTTGGAGTAAGCTTGGACAAGAAGGCTAGGTCACAATCGTGACATGAGTGTCACAGTTGAGACAGAAGGTCTCCCCTAGAGTCACGATCGTCACACCCTTATCACAATCGTGACAGAGGAGGATCACACTAGGTCACAGTCATGACATCTATGTCACGATCATTTTCTTTCACGATTATGAAAGGCGCTTGCTAGACGCGAGAATCTCCTTCTATTTTGATATATGGAGGGTCTTTTTAGATTTTTTGGCTTGGGTAAAACCTAGTTTTGATGCTAAGTGACAAGAACTATATAAGGACATTAATGACCCTAATGAGACCTGGCCTCCATTTGCCAAATTGAGAAAGAGCCTAAGGAAGATCAAGGAGGAGAGAAGAAAAGAGGAGCATCTGCCACTATTGTCAAGCCACTCCAACCCAGCCGTTTCAAGTTCTTTTCTACTTTCTCTTGTTTATTTACTTCATCTTGATGTATGACTTGGGTTTGAGAATTTTGAACTTGTTGATGATGTTCTAATTTCATTATAGGATATATTCTTGAATCATTTTGTGACTTAATTGCTTTTGATGTCAATGAAATGTTTAGGTACTGTAATATTTATGGTTTTCACATATTTTGATAATAAATCAAGAGATTGAATTGATAGTAACATGATTAGGTTGGGTAATGAGAATTAACAACCTAATAGATCACATAAACATCAAATCTATAATCATATGAAGAGAGTTCTTATGTGAGGACCTAATTATCTAATAGATCGCTTAAAAACTAATTAAAAACGTAGGCTATTTTTGTTAATTGAGAGATTGCAAAATTAGAATTTCAGACTCAACTAGGGATTATTAGTTAGGGTAAAATGATTAGATCTTAAGAGAGAATAATTAACTCTTCAGAAAATCTAGGATTGATAACGATTGAATCAAAATTGGTTAAGATAGCAAATTGACGATAGAATGAATCCTATATTCTCATAATTGATTGATCTTGTTTTATTGCGATTTCTCATTTGTTAAGTGGTCAGTGCTCTATTTGATTTAATTGTGTTAATTTCATAATGTTAATTTCATTCAACTCATACTTGTTTGCTTAATTTTATGGTTATTTTTATTTTCATTTAAATCACGTTTTTACAACCTCAGACAAAGTTATGATTCAATTAGTTTTAGCTAATTCCTTGCGAGATTGACACCTCAATTACTACGAGTTACGGCCCGTATACTTGCGGAATATTGGGGTTCTATATTGGGGTTCTACATTATATCAAACTTGCTGAACATCATGAAGCCTTGTGCTCAAAAATATTGTTAAATTACATATTTATATAATTTAAATAACTAAAATAACTCTTAAAAATTACCAAATGATAATCACTTTTGAGTAGTTGTGTGTTTGGTAAAGTAATATTAATCTTCACATTTTGACTCTCTGTGAACATGCCGACCACTTGCACCATGCTAAGTTTATCGCCATACATCTATAAAAAAAATTGAGTGTTATACCACTCCTTCAAATTATCATTGTCACATGGAAAAATACTGGGTATATCGGTGACAATCTTGTGATACATAACTCCAGTTCCAATTAAGTAAGGTTTGGTCATCCCAACACTCTATATACGCAAACGCACGTACGATATAATCAACGTGACTGCAAAAGAAATTCACCAACAAGTACTAATTATCAAGGATGATTTCCATTAAAGAAATATCTTAAACGTTTCTCTATTGACATATTTTCCAAGACTATTATAAATATCTAAAAAATGAATCAAATAATTGTAACACAAAACAATTGGAAGTAAAAATAGAGATTGGTTTCTTAAGGATCGATGCGTTGAATATTAGGACATGGTTAATTATTAAACAAACTACGGATAAAAATTCATCATCGCTTTAATTACTGCAAGCTCTTCTCCCGAGTTACCCTTAATGGTATCAATTATCTATCTTTGTTTCCTTCAAGTTGAAGACATATAGAGCTTAGGCCCCTTAAATAGAAAAGGTCACAATCCATATGTCAATATGTTGAATCCAACGTACTCAGAGAAGAAAATTCTCATTCATGTTGACCCCATCCAGCATACTAAGTAATATCTCTTGTCCTATCCTTTTCTTTGATCGTATTGTCTAAGCACACTATACGATGGAAGAGGTTAATTTGTAGTTGCTAACTAGAATGTAACGAGACTCATCAAATCTAATGTTTATAAATAGCTTAATACAATTATTCATTCCATTTATATGATGAAATTAAATGTGGGTACATACAACGATAGGGATATCCTTTCCTAAGTCAAATTTCTTGAAGTTTTGCAAACATATTACTACATATGATTTTTTTCATGCCACTTAATCGTTGTATATTTAAAACGAGCATGAAAATTTTCCTTTTGGTATCACTCATTCGTCATTAGATCTATATTACTTTGATATAGCGCGTACCAGTCAAATAAGTTTCTCTACTTTGGAGACTCTCACACAACGCCTACCTCTCCCTGGTTCGTCATTTCCAGTGGCCGAATTATAGAGCTTTATGTATGTTTTCTCAATACTTCCCGACCAGGATTCCTGTCAATTCTATATAATGGTGCTAAGAAATGGACTTGGCAGATATCGGCACCAAGGCTTCAATGGGTGCAGAAGGTTCAAGCAAAGTAAAATTGCAAGTAAGATTATCACCTACAAACGTTGAACAATGGCGTAACGAAACCGGTGGAAGTAAGTTTATGGGTATTCAACGTGAAGACTAATAACTACTCATAGATATCAGTTTAAGTTCATCAATACTGATAGATATTGAAGGATGTCCATTTGCAGATTAGTGTCCAAATGAGAAGATGTACATTAAAAATATAACAAGTGACTTCCTCTATTTAAAGTAGTAAGGAAGGTTGACGACATATAGAAGGAAGTATGCCCAAATGACACCAGAAATTCCACCAAAGAAAAACCCACCAGAGAACTTGGCCCATCCTTCAGCAGTTTGCAACTGGTCAGGTTCCTTCTTCCTACCAGTCAACGTTAGATTAGGGGCTATAGAGGGCTCTCCTTCTTTGAAGGATGCAATTCCATACATGGTTAAGCAAATGCTGAGTATCACAACAAGGCCACCAGCTGCTAATGACCCTGCTCCTCCTGCATATTCTGTGTTCCTTAGAGGACCTGTCTTCACAAATGGACCAACAAGGAGGAAGCCATGGGCTAGCCCGACCTCAATTCCTCGGAGAAGTGGACTCACAGCTGTCCTATATGCAGGTAGGTTGGAGAGGTACCACGCGATCAATGGGCTGGATGTTATTGGAGTCTCAAGGCTTCCAATGAAGGGGTCACCATTGATTGGTTGAATCACTTGGTAGGTTGGCTGGGCAACAAAAAACGAATTCCTGAATTGTAGACTGTAATAATAACCATAACACATTTCAGCATCTATCGTGGTTGTGCCATTAGTGCCTAACGCTGATATACTTGGTGCTACAAGTGCTTGTTCTCCTAGGAGCCAAGAATTATTCGTACAGCAAGTTGATTTCTTTGAACTCTATTTAAAGATCCGCATCATGCTTTAGTTTTATTTGGTACATAGAAAGATGTCTCATTGAAATGTTCAGACAAGTGTTTGTATGCCAATCAAGTCACAGAAGTAATTAAAATAGTTTTTACATTCAAAACAATTAAGAATGCAATTCAGATAAGAAAGAGCCTACGATTAACGCAACAGAGCTATCATGGTAGTCATGCCTTCTATCTATCTTATATAGAAAATCTAAAACAAGCAGTAATTGTTGGCTGATTATTGGATTCGAATTCATTACAAATTCAATCACTTAGTAACAATTCAAAGCTACTTTCCATATAATAGCACGAGGCACGGGCAGCATGAAAATCAAAGCATTTCACACCTTGTAGCATGAAAATCAAAGCATTCATACCTTGTCTGACTTAATGGCTTTGACAGTGAAGCAAGAGGGTCTCTTGCAAGGTAACACTCTAAAGGGAGCTCCAGAGATACCACTGGGGACGACAAGCGCTCTGGTCATAGAAGAAGCAAAGCTACTCTTAAGTTGGCTGGCCATTGGAGTAGTGGTAGTGGCCATTGCAAATGCTCTTGTTAACAGGATCTCCAGAGGTTGTAGGTTACAACTATGTAAGAAAGGAAAACATGTAAAGATTTTCTGACTAACTTGAATGAGTATCTGTTATTCAAAAACTTGTGGCTCCAGTTGATGTCTTGTGAAGATTTCATTGGCTTGGAGCCTTATCCACGGGCTATCCATATTGCGGAGTATCCATTATTCACAAACTTGCGGCTGTACGTGATGAGTTGCGAAACTTGTAACGTTCTCATTGGCTTCGAACCTTATCCACAGCTTATCCTTACTTTGCAATGCCCGATTAACACTTTGATATGTGATTCAATCGCTAAGCATCTTACCGTGCCTACTCTCTCTCAAAATTTGAGGCACAGTTACTTAACAATCTCACCCCAGTTCAGTGTTACCCAAGGCAGTGATTTCATACCATACTGGCCGAACTAGCCAAAAAATGTTACAAAACTTTGATGTATTGTACCGAATATAGGATCCACTCAATACTAACGATTTCTTCGGATACAGATCGATGCCACTAATATTAGTAAATATGGAGATAATTTTATAAATATTAAAATTTTGAAAGATTAAAATTTTAATATTGATTAAAAACTTAGAAAGTTGTAAATTTATAGTTGAATTATGTAATCATACATAAAAAATTATACTTGAAAGTTTATGGTTGAAATGTTGAATCATGTAATCTCACAAAAATTGTTATGGTTATGGTTGCATTACGTAATCACACTATATAAGTTATAGTTATGGTTGAATTATTTAATTACACAAAATAGTTTATAGTTGTGAGTTTATGATTGAATTATATAATAACATAAAATGAGTTAAAAAGTTATAAGAGAGCAACAATCATTTATATAAGTTAGTAAAGTTCACTTGTATTTCTATATCATATCAATGTTGAGAAGTTGTTGCTCTATTTCTTCAGGATATTTTACGTAACTTATTCCACATTTTTATGTCATCAGTAGTTGGTAATAATGATTCTTGAACTACTAACTTTGAATATTAAATGCATGTGTATTTTTAAAGTTCAAGTTTTGTGTGTATGCTTTTAGAATCTAAGATGTGCATATGTATTTATTTTGAGTTGAGTGATACACATTGTTTTGACAGTAGTTGATAATAAATATATTAATTGAATTTTGACTTATGTATTTATTTATTTTATAGATAAATGGAGAGAAGTTCTAATAATTCAATCGCTTCATCTTTAGGAAGATTTGATGATCTAATTTGGACTCATGTTAGATCAGTTCCTAGAATGAAGAATCATATTATTTATTTGTATTAAAATAAGCATTTGAAAGGTGGAGAAATCAACCAATTAAAGAAACATTTAGCTAGAGATGGAGATAATGTGGAGCCTTGTAAGAAAGTGAGCCATGATGTGAAATGATAAATGAAGACTTTGCTGGAATAGTATTAGTATGAGAAAGATAGAAGACGAAGATTGAATTATGAAATTAGTAGAAGAAGTTATTTATTTAGTTGTAAGGATGATACTGGAGATGTTAAAGGTGGTAGTATTTCTATCCAACAAGAAGGAAATTTTGCACCTGATGTTAGGAAAAGAAAAAGGGTATCTAATTTTTTTGCACCACAAATAACTCCTAAAGCTTAGCCTTCAATTTGTAGTGACTTATAATCTAAAGAAGTAGCTCATAATGTTGACAAAATAATGACTTGATGGTGGTATAATTCAAGTATAACATTTAATATTGTCCAGTCTTATTATTACCAGCCTATAGTGGATACTATTACCTCTTATGGTCTATGATACAAAGTTCCTTAAACTGATGACTATAATGGTAAATTTATGAGCATCTATATTTATGAAATAAAAGTTATTTGGATAAAAGAGGAATGACTTGGGTTATTTATTGGTGTTCAATGACATTTGATGGTTGGACAAATAAAAAACAGGATCCTATTATTAATTTTTTGGTTTATTTTACAAAGGAGACAAAGTTTTTGAAGTTTATTAATGCATCTAAAATTGTTAGGAATGTTGGTCATTTTTTTCAAATATTTGATGAAGTTGTGAATGAAGGAGGGCCAGGAAATATTATTAAGTTTATTACTGAAAATGATTTTTCTTATAAAACAATTGGAAGAAGATTTTAAAGCAGGTACAATTCTTTTTATTGGACTCCTTATACTTCACATTACATTGACTTAATGTTGGAATATATACGAGATGTTGGATATTTTCCTATTATTCATGAGACTATGTAGAAAGTTAAAAAGGTGACCAAATTCATTTACAATTTATGTATGAGTCCTGAATTTAAGGAGAAAGGATTTCACTAATGGTAAGAATTTGTGTCATCCTCCTATTATAAGATTTGCAACTAATTTCTTACCATTTTTGTGTCTTATTTTGATGAATAAGGAATTGAGGCAAATGTTTACAATTAGTAAATGAGTTTTATCTAGGCATAATGCTGGATTGGATGTTTTTAGAATTGTACTTAAAAATCATAAATTTTGGTCCTAATATCAACTGGTCATTGGAGTTTATAAGCCTTTGGTGAGGGCATTTCGGTTGGTTAATAGTGATGAAAAGACAACAATATATTATTTTTATAGTGCCATTGAGAGGACAGAGGAAGCAATCAAGGTTAATAAAAATAAGCCTTCTTAGTACACAACTTATCATACAATCATTAATGACATATGGGAAAGATAACTTTATTCTCTGTTGTTTGTAGTTAGGGCATTCTTGAATCGTAGTGTATATGTTATAACAAATTTTACAAAAAAAAAAGATGAATGCATGCTATTAATTATTACGATAATTATTGCCCATGAGAAAAATGCAAGATCTCCTAAGCTCACAAATGGAGATTTATAAGGATGCTTTAGGTGATTTTGGGAAGCCTATTGCTATTTTTCAAAGAGACATACTTAGTCCAAGAATATATTTTTTGACTTTTTGTTACTTGTTAAAAATTAATTATTACTTTATTTTGCTTATAATGTTACTTTTGTTGTTTTATAGTTGCTTTGAGGGACCAATTCAGAAGTGGTGTTTCAGAATTGCAAAGGTTTGATATTTAAATTCTAAATCAATGTGTGAGTACAACAAGGTATGAAAGGAATTGGATAACAATTGAATTCATCCATTCTTAAAAAAAGGAATAGATTAAAACACAAAAGATTGAAGGATTTGGTCTTTATTTAACAATTTAAGGCTTTAGAAAATGTATGTTATTATCATTATTAAGTTGAATATAATTTCTTTTAATTTTTAATAATTTAATTTTTTACTTGGAATCTTAATAGAACATGTAGTTCTATAGATCCAATTTGTTTTGACTATATCGATCTTTTACCGAATTAGGTTTCTGAGGAACTGATTTTGATAGATAGAATAACTTGTAAGATAATCTTGGATGAGAAAGTATTGACAAATCATTAGTGCAATAAATTTAAATGATGATGATGAGATTTCTCTTAATGATGAAGATTTTGTACGAAATGAGAATTGAGACTAATGTGAATTAAGCGGATATTCGATTAAATGAAATTCTAGGATTTCATTTCTTCTCTTCTTTTAATCTCACTTATATTCGATACATATATTAAATTCTATATATGAAATATAAATATAAATATAATTACTTCTAGTTGGTTGTTTTTTCGGTACAAACTTTTGTTGTAATACTTAGAGAGTTATGGATCTTTATTATTCTTTCTAATTGAAATTGTAATATTTTAAGTACTTTGTATTATCCTTAATTTTATATTTGTATGCTGATTAAAACATCTTTTTCTATATTATGTTTGGTTATTCTTTATCTGTGAAATACGAGAAGAGTGATATTAATAGAAATAAAAAGATCCAACCACAAACATACAACTTTCTTCATATTTTCATTACCAAAACCAAAAACCAAATGAACCATTACCAACTTCAAATTCAATCTAACTCCAATTCTCCAACCAACGACAAACAATTAATTAGAAATAATCACAAATCATTCATAATTTCATTCCATTAACTAGAAACAATCACAATTCACAACACAAAAACAGTCTAACAGAAATTGGGAAAAAAAGCACACCAACTAAACAGAAATTCACAATCGGTGATGACCTGATGTGTAACTCGGGTCGAGTCAAGATCTGGGTATTATTCCCAGATCCGACAGCTGCGTGGTTGGTGTTGGTGGTTGTCATAGACTGGAGAGTAGAGTCGATGGTGGTTGGTGATCGTCGCAAAGGTGGCGACAGGCGGTAGGCAGCAGGCGGCAGGCGGAAGGCGAAAGGCGACGTGCGATATCGTATGGTGGAGGACGATGTCCTAAGAGGTGAAGATGACATCGCGTGGTGGAGGAGACGGAGAGCACCGTTGGAGAGCATCGCTGGAGCATCAAGAACTGTCAGGGAGTGGAGAGGACGACAAGAGCGATAGAGAGAGGATGATTAGCCATTGAGAGGTTGAGCACAAATTGAGGGGAGGGAGGAGATATAT
>JANZXP010000009.1:6935804-6945872 GCA_027576715.1 Erythroxylum flavicans
ATATAATTTAATTATTAGAAAATTATAAGAAATTATATTAAATATAATAATGATAATAACATATCTTTCCCGAAACTTTAAATTATATGGAACAAAAACCAAGTCATTCAACTTCCAATCTATTCCTTTTTTTTGGAGTGGATAAATTCAAATGTGCTCCAATTTCGTTCACAACCTGTTGCACTCACACATTAACTTAAAATTTGAATTGTAAACCTTTTCAATTATGGAACATCATTTCCGAATTGATCCCACCAAGAAACTCTAAGTTATAAGATAACAAAAGTAGCGTTATAAACAAAATAAAATGATAATTAATTTTCAACAAATAAGAAAAAGGAAATAACTAATACCTGAAAAAAGTTTTCCTCTTTGTTGAATAGTAATTGACATTTCAAAATCCCCATAAGACAACTTATAAAGCTCCATTTGTGAGTTTAACAAATCTTGCATCGCGTCAATATTAACAATTATTGTAATAGTTAAAAGCATTCCTCTATTAACTTCAACTTGCTTACTAAGATTCAGTCTAAAATAAACACTAAGATTCAAAAATGCCTCAGCTGCAAACAACAGACAAGAAAGTTGTCTTTCCCTTTTCTCATTAATGATTCAAAGATATGATTTGTACAAAGAAAGCCTATGTTTTATATTGACCTTGATTGTTTCCATCACTTTCTCCATGACATTAAAAATATAACTCATTGTTGGCTTTTTTCACTATCAGCCAAGCGAAGCACCCTCGCTAAAGGCTTACAAACTCGGATAATGAATTGACATTGAGACCAAAATTCTCTATCTTCCAGTATATATTACAAACCTCTATTTCAATATTAGACCTAGCATGCTGATATGTAGTCCACGGAATCATTGTCAGTAATAAACTGAACAATGTTTTCTGACCCTATGTCGTTCACAACTTCATCAAATATCCCAAACAAAGTCTCAGTATTTCTAATAAGATCAAATGCATCAATAGATTTAAAAAACATAAAGCCATTTGTAGAATAAACTAAAAAAATTATAATAAGCTCTTGTCTCCTATTTGTCCAATCATCACACGTGATTGAACATCCATAAGTACCTCAATTCACTCTTCTTTCAGCCAAATAACTTATAATTTCAGAAACAGAACAACTCAAAAGTTTACCTCTTAAGTCATCAATCGAAGGACCTTTGTATCCTAGACCATAAGAGACTATTGCATCCATCATAAGTTGATAATAATAAGATTGAGAAACATTAAATGATGAACTTGTATCATACCACCATCTAGCTACTGCCATATCGACATTGTGAACAGTATCTGTTGATTGCATTGCACTAAGAATTGAAGGTTGAGCTCTAGCAATTGTTCGTGATACAAGGAAACTAGTCACTTGCCTTCTTCTCTTCCTCACATCAGGTTCAGATACTTCTTCTTGAGCCTCAGATGAAACACTACTAGTACCACTACCACTACCACCTTCAACATTTCCATAATCACCACGAAAACTAGAAAACGAACTTTTACTATCAATTTTAAGATTCAACCTTTCCCTTCTATCTCTCTCATCTTGATATTCATCAAGCTATGTTTTCATTTGCCACTTCACATCATGACTTACTTTTTACAAGGTTCTACACTCCTTTAATCCCAGTTAAATGATTCTTCAATCGGGTGATTCCTCCACCTTTTAAATGCTTGTTACAAAACAAACAAATTGTATGATTATTCATACTTGGGACTAATGCAATAGGAGCCCAAACTGGATCATTATATCTTCCTGAATTAGTTTGATCAGGAGTAGTTGAACTTCCTTCCATTTATCTGTAACAAAAATTTGAAAATGTTAGTTTTGTAAGAAATTAATCCTTTAGTAGTTTTATCAACAAAATTAGCAACGATATGTAAAGAACCTCCCAAACCATTATCACATAATTTTTTTACTAATTATCCTTTTACAATAATCAAGACGAATCAAGAAGATTAAGGATAAAATATTCCTCTGTGAATTTGAATAAGATTATTAGAATTAAATTGAAATTTAAAAACTAGTATACATCTTAAACATTGCAATTAATTATGACTTCTTAAACAAATAATAAAAAATTACTTTAATCTAAAATTTAATAACTCAAACTTTAGATATATCTAAAGTAGTCAATTGTTATCCTTCTATATGAATATGATGCTATTTAAGCTCTTTCAATTTAGGTTTTTTTTTGTATGTTTAGACAAATTATCTTTTCTTTAAGTAATGGTATTGTAATTGTACTTACAGCTACATGCCATTTAGCATAGCTTGAATGGATCTTCTTATAAATATGATGCCATGTAGCAAAGCATGAATGAATCTTCTTAATTTTCTGTTTTTATTTTTATTCTGTTTTTATTTTCAAATTTAGTTAACAAAATTTGTTTGTTTCAAAAATTTAAAGTGAACCAAACCAACCAACAAACCATTACAATTAACCACAATACATTGTAATATATGACTTTTATGAACCAAACATTCGGCTCTCATATTTTCATTACCAAATACCAACCAAACCAACCACAAATTTCATATTTTCTCTACCAAAACCAAAAACCAATTGAACCAACCACAAATTTCACATTTTTGTTACCATTTACTAACTTGAAATCTAATCCAACTCCATGTCTCCAACACGAACAATTAACCAGAAATCTTTCACAATTTCATTCCTCACAATACAAACAATTAACAGAAACATTCTAATAGAAATTGGAAAAAAAACACACCCAACAAACAAAAATTCACAGTCGGATTCGGTGATGGGTCAGGTCCAAATCTGGGTATTATTCCTAGATCTGACGGATCGATGTGTGTGTGGTGGCTTGGTGGTTGTTGGAGACTGGAGAGTAGAGTCGATGGTGGTTGGTGGTCGTCGCAAAGCTGGCGACAGGCGGCAGGCAGCAGGCAGCAGGCGAAAGGCAAAAGGCGACGTGCGATATCGCATGGTAGAGGAAGATGTCCTAAGAGGTGAAGATGACATCGCGTGGTGGAGGAGACGGAGAGCACCGTTGGAGCATCAAGAACTGTCAAGGAGTGGAGAGGACGACAAGAGCGATAGAGAGAGGATGATTGAGCCATTGAGAGGTTGAGCACAAAATGAGGGGAGGGAGGAGATATATTGAGGTTTTTTTTTTTTAGCACATTTGTCCTCAAAAGTTGGAGATCATGGTATCGGCCTGGTATATTATGGTATTGTGAATATGGACCAGTATTAGGAGAAAACACCCGATACTGGCCAGTACTTGCGGCCGGTATCATTGACAATGATACCGTTCTGTTTTCCAATCGGTACTGACTGGTGTGGCACTGTATCTGCAATGCTGGTTATGAAAGAGATGAGGGAGAAATAAGGACAAATATAAATGAAGAATTACAAAGGGAAGGATTCAAACTATAAGGTAAATTAAATTAGCATTCAAACCCAATAAGGGATTGATTACATTATTAATTGGGTTAGGTAAATTAATAATACCAATCATAATATTTAAAAATACGAGTCCATTAAACCATCATAAAAGAAAATGTGTACGTAAGTGTATTCCTTTACGATAATGTGTACAAAGACCCACAATGTCATTGTTCCAAAGCCGATCTTGGAGTAATAAATGATTAATTGGGCTGAGAAAAGGGTGATCGAGTGAGAGTTGATGGCTTCATTTGTTGCCCATAGATAAGAAGAAACTAGAGCACTGCTACTACGTACGTAAGCAGTAACTAAAGACTCGAACGTTTTTAATATGTAGTCGAAACATTATGACGGGTATTTACTCATCATTCAAAATTTTCACTGGAAGAGCCAGAGCCGAAGGATAGCAATCCTAAAAAACGTATTTAAGGTCGACAAAGCTCCCCTGTCTCTTTATCTCTCTGCTTCTCTCCCACCACGACAACTTTGCCATGGCAATTCAAGCTAAAAACCCATCCTCACTTCATCCTCGTCAACTCCAATTCCCTATTCTCTTCTCTGCTCCACCCCCTTCATCGTATCTTTGCACACTCTTTAAACCATTGACTCCACACGGCCAAAGAAAAGTTCTTCGGCTCCCATGCAAATCAAACGGCCAGGATGACGATTACTATCTCGTAGATGCTCCATTTTCTGCTAGGGATGGATTTTCTTTCAGTGGAGGAAAATATTTAGATGAACCAAGTCCGTCTGATAAATGGTTTCACATAGGAAAGATAATATGTTCTACTACTCAGTATCTCCTAATAAAGATTGTGTTCAAGTTCATTTAGTTTTATCTAACTTTGATGTACATTTTTCTACTAAACTGTATGTTGTTCTAATTTCATTTCTAAAAAAAGGATGATAAAATTAAATATGTTTTTGTTTTTAGTTTTTTTTTTTGTAAATCTCAACCAAAAAGGTTTTTGTTTTTCAGTTTTAATATTACAAATCTCAACCAAACAAGTTTTCGTTTTTTTAAAGGAAAAAAACAGAAACCAAAACAGGAAACAAAAATAAAAAACAACAACAGAAAAACAGAAGTGGAACCAAACGGCTCCTAAAGGAATTATGGTTTAAGTTATAGGGACAACCTTACTGGCTTGATTATGAAACTTTGTATGAAATTTGTGGTTTCCTCGAGTGGTCTATAGTGGATCAGAAGGATGATTTCCGTGTCAACCCCTACTGGGCTGAACTAACTGGGTTAGAGTGTTTCAATGCTAGGAATGCATATAACAACATCATTAGGAGGCACAAACACTTGTTGATGCATAAGTTCATGTGTCAAACTGTGTTTGACAAAACGGAAACCAATAAGTGTTTGATAAAAGAACTTTTCTTGTTGTGGTACATAGATCATAACATCCCAGTTTGTACAACCACCTACATCTTTAACGCCATTATTACTGCTCAAAAGAAAAGGAGCAATAACTTAGGAATTGGCTATTTGGTTTCAGTCATAGCTAATAACTATAGAGTTGAGTGCAACAGACTCACAGTCTACCGTCCCAAATTTATGAACCATCATCATCTATGGCGAGTTGAAATCCTGAAATCCTATAATATGGAATTTTAGGATATTAGTGCCAAGACACATGCCAAAGGCAGGACTGGTCAAGCGACTTCAAATGCTTAACAACAACAAGAAGAGGATTTGACCAGTGAGAAATTTGATGAAGAAAAAGAAATAAAAGAACCTAGCTAGAAGAAAGTACTAGATAAAATCTCCGCAAACACCAAGGTAATTACAGATACACTTGCGAAGAACTCTAGAAGGATGAAGGAGATAGCCCGAACTCAACGATGTCAGAGTCAGGATATACGTCGTATCCCTCATTATTTCGAGGCTCAGGGCATTCAATTGCCACCTGTAACACCATCCTTGCCTCCATCACCATGACGCTTTGTTCCAACCCCCTTTCTTTTTAAATTTAGTCTTCATTTTTATATTTTGTTTTACTTTAATTTATGTTTCTTCTTTCCTTATGTGTTTGTTTGTCCACTTCTCACATTGAGGACAACGTGTTGTTCAAGTGTGGGGAGGGTTATAGGGGGTGCTTTGAATGTGATTTTACATATTGTATGATAGTTGTTAAGTTGCATTTTGTGAATTGTGTCAATATGTCAATGGCTTAGATGGATTGGGATTGATTTAATTTTGAACATAGTCTATTAGGTTGTGAAGAATCATTAGATCACAAAATTAGTGAATTGGGATCTTTGGCTAAATATGCAGCTTAATTAGGATTTAGTGTTAGTTTGTCACCCTCTAAATTGTCACGCTTATTCATAATTTGAGGCCTTTCAATTTAAGTAGCTTTGCTAGTATTTTTCATGAAAACGAGTAGCTAAAACAACAAGGTAGGCAATTAAAAAATCATGTTTGCTAAATAAATAACTATTCCATTGGCCTTTGGGTTATGAATAGAGCTAGTATCCAATTGAGAACATGATATAGCTGAGAAACTAGATCGACACACATCACAAATGTGTACCTTTGAGTAAAAAGGCTATAATGACATTCTGACCAAGTAGTTTAATAAAAAAAACATGACTTAGTCAAGTAACCAGATCGACATTCATTACCAGTGCTTGCCTCCACATAAAAAGACTAAGTCCATGTTCACAAAAAATAAATTAAAAAAGTGTTTTTGAATAAAAACCTACCAAACTTGTAAAAGTTGACTTTTTATGAAAACGTATTTAGGAGTAGTTACAAAGTCTGAATGACAAAAGAATTATTAATGGATATCTGTAATTGAAAAGGTAAACAATTTAACACTTAATTCTGGATTATTTTGTATATGTAGTTCAAAGGCCCAATATGCGAATTTGGCATGTTAATGATTGAAATGACTTGAATGATTGTGTTTAAAATTAAGTTGATTTCATGAAGTTGAAGTTATTGTCTCATTACTGCAATGTGTGCTGTGTGAATTTCTTTATATTTATTATTTTGTTTGCTTGAGGACAAGCAAACATTTAAGTGTAGGGATGTTGATAAGTGTGAATTACATCATTTAGTATATTTTTAGGTTAGAATTGTGTTATTTTGTTAATTAATTATGTTTAAGTGTTTTTATAGGTTAGTCAAGTCTTTGAGCTTAATTATTATGTCTTTGAGGTACTTTGATGTGTTTGTTAGTATTTCAGGGTCAACATCGAAGAGTGGAGAAGTTTTAGAGA
Source organism: Erythroxylum flavicans (assembly GCA_027576715.1). Lineage (NCBI taxonomy): Eukaryota > Viridiplantae > Streptophyta > Magnoliopsida > Malpighiales > Erythroxylaceae > Erythroxylum > Erythroxylum flavicans. The sequence continues at coordinate 6,942,462 of JANZXP010000009.1, forward strand.
CACTAGGACCGAAACAACGGCCCACAATCGTGACACAACAGGCCACTATAGTGACAGAAGCACTAGAGTCAGCCCACAATTGTGGCCCATATGCCATGCTTGTGAAAGAAGCCCAGGACACAGATTGCCATGATCATGAAAGAAGGCTTAGATGTGGCTCAGGATCGTGGTTTGCAGGGCCACGGTTGTGGCCTGTGTCAGATAGACACGCTGATACCTAGAAAAGTCAAGTTTTGAGGGAGTTTTTTGGACCTTTCAGACCCCAAAAAAACCCTAGGGATGCCCAGAACACAAAAAGGTATATAAAGAATATGAAAAAGAAAATGAAGGAGCTTTTGCATCAGCCACTATTGAGAAACCCTAGAGAGAGTTGATTGAGAGATTGAGAAAGAGAAGAAGGAAGAGAGACATGAAGAAAAAGCTGACACGAAGTACTTCCCAAAATAAGAGGTTTCTCACTGTTGCTGCCTCCATCATCCATTCAGTTTTTGTTTCCGGTGTATTTTCAATTTTATTAATGTATAGAATTGGAATAACCGTTGATGATATGATTGTGTGAATGTTGAGGATGTCTAAACTCACCTTCGGGTTGTTTTTATCTTTGATTTAATAAAAATCTGATTGTTTTATATTATTTGGATTCATTGTGATTGATTTCTGAGATTGCATAATTCGGTAATAGACTAAGAGGGTGAATCAAATGAAAAATAATTAAATGGGGATATCAAGAGTTAGGTGATTTAGTAAGAACGAGAAACTAATTAAATCAGTGATTATGTGGACAGAGATCACATATAGGTCTCTGATAGTTTATTGGACAACTTCATATCTAATTAAGGTTTTGGATAGATTGTTAATTGAGAGACTGTAATTTTTCATAATCTGATTAGGATTTAAAAATTAGGGTTAATGGTTATGCCTCAAGAGAGAGTAATTAACCCAAGGATTGTCTAAGACCAATAATCCAATAATTCATAATCAATTAGGTTAGTATTAAAGATAGGTAAAAATTCCCCTTTCTCTCAATTAGTAGTTCTTTAGGTTGATTCTTGAATGTGTGCATTACAATTGCTATTTTGTTAATATTTTGTGATTGACTCTTGGAGTTGAGTTGCATGATTGAATTAGATTCTTGCCTTAGTTTTGTTACATTTTGAATTACTATTAATTGCTTTGGCCTTAGATTTTAGGATTAGATTATCCTTCCTCATGGGATCAACACCTTATGTAAAATACCACTTTAATAAAGCATATACTCGACATATCGAAGGATATTCGGGAACATACTCTACAAAAATGGTACGTTAAGACGATTAAATCAATTTATTTTTACTTTTTAATCTATCGTACATAACATAAAACATTCCAATAATCATGTTGTTCCAATTTTATTCATGAACATATACAGTCTCAAATGTCATTACATTTCCAAAGTTCACATGTATAATATACAACAGTTGAAAGATACAATCCTTGATAAAACATAACTAAGATATTTGCGGGTAAAACTGATTCTGACACTGACCCATATCCAAATGTAGAAGTTACTTCAACTATACTAGCTAGGTCTCCTCTGAACCTGAAAATCAACGTTGCAATTTTAATGAGTTTACAAACTCAGTGAGTGAACTGTCATCGATGTGCTCACTCAAATTGGCATAAACACCATTCAGCATCAAATCCTATATTTCATATTGTTCAGAATTTAGTACCTGATCGTAGTATTCATCATACTTCAACAAGCCCATTACGAATGTAAACATTTCATATAATCATTTCAGGATAATCTAATTATTCATTTCATCTCATTCATATCGTCCACATATACACAATCATAGCATATCATTATATCCACTCAATTCAGTCATACTTTGCAAATATTCATATGGTACATGTAAAGATATGGATGCAAATGTACATGAGACTCCACTTTCATTTTTATTTTGTTATGACCGCGCGCCTATTAATTATCCCATATCCCTTGTGGATATTAGGCTTATTTCAAGTACTGACCCTTGTGGATATTGGGCTCATTTACAACTGAGTATGTGGCTCTTTGTGCATATTCTAAGCTTTATGCTCTTTTCAGGCTGGTCGCTCCGATCATAACTCCTTTATCTGATCATGCACATCAATTTCATGAAATGCATCATCTCAAATAAGGTGTTATTAATCACTTTAATTTGGTGTGCATAGTCATTTATCACAATCATCGAATCAAAGTTCGGCATTCAACATTCAGTTAAGTATCACTTATTCCTTTCACATTCACATTTATCATTGGACCTTGGTCCAGCATTCAACAATAATGTTGAGTATCACTTATTCAGTCAAATTCACATACAATGAGCACTTCCAATGCAGTCCCGAATAATGATCTCCTTGGACAATTGATGTCCAAAATTATCATAATCAAACCAGTAACAGTTCAATATGTAAAAATTAAACAAAAACAATTCAAGTATGGTGAGAAACATCTAGGTCAACTCACCACACATGTAACTCAAACAAAAAAACACATATAATTGAGTTTACACATCTAGGTTAACCCACAGTATGCTCCAATAAGTTATTGCCTTGACGATCCGGCAATGTCTGGATGTTGTCGGTGTATTTGTACTTCTATCGTCATGCAATACACACATAATTCACATATTACTAAGTTGATCAATCACATAATTATTCTTCTATGCACATGCATATATGTCATATTCAATGCATGCTCAATTGACTAACCCAGATATGTATCCTTATCCACAAGTCTTGACCATTATTCATTATAACTTGTACATAACTTGTTTGAAATTAGGTTTATACCTTAGGTAAGTTTGATCATTCTCAATTCATCAATCATACGATCACCAATCCTTTTCTAATGTTTTATATTCACACAATTTCCCAATTCTCATTCATTTATAAATAATTCACATTGTTGATATCCTTTGAATCACATTTGCAGTCAAGGGAACATCCTTATGCCATTAATAACTCATACTTCCCAAATTCATATGCATTGATATCAAAAAATCCATACCTTAAATTATAGCCTCAATTAATAACCTAAACTCATCAAACACTTAACCAATTGATTCATCATCAAACTAAGTTCAATTTTAAGCATCAATCAAGTGCAAATACACCAATGTATAGTGCCTTATCCTTATATGATTCAACTAGAACACAAAGCACAATTCTTTCTCACTGTCAAACATTTCCACGATTGTGGGAAGGAACCAATATAATTCCTATGATTGTGAGATGGGTGAACTGAAAGTTCACCTTCACTTTCCTTCCACTTTTCTTTCTAATTTTGACACCTTCAAGATAGTTCATCAATTATACCTTAAAGATATTTCAATTCCTCATCAATTCATCTCTAATTCCAATTCAAATCATTCATTTGGTAGTTCA
>JANZXP010000009.1:6945972-6961521 GCA_027576715.1 Erythroxylum flavicans
AGGAAAGATAGTGTGTTCTACTACTCAGTATCTCCTACTAAAGATTGTGTTCAAGTTCATTTAGTTTTATCTAACTTCGATGTACATTTTTCTACTAAACTGTATGCTGTTCTGATTTCAGTTCTAGTACTTCTCAATTACCGTATATTGTTATATCACAAACTGGAATTGATTACTGTTTGAATGTTGTGGAATAATGTTAAATATCATTGTATTTTTTATAGGTGAAAGCTCATCCTATTCTAGGATCTGCTGACAGGGCAAAAGATCCTATATTTGGACTTAAAATGGGTGCTGGTTCCCAGGCCTCAGGTGATGTTTTCAGGTAAAACTTAAAGCTGCATTAGGAGGGTTACTAGCTCATATGCATTTTGACTTCATAGGCGTCCTTAATGAGTGTAAATTCAAATTGGATTACTTGCAGGGATTATCCATTGAATTATGATTCATGTGTGTGATTTTGTGCAATCAGATGGTTCTGTGTTGAAAGTGGAAATGCTCGTTCTTCTACAGTTGTCTTGATTCATGGTTTTCCTTCACAGGTGCGTCTTTTTCTTTTTGATGGGTGTTAGAAATTGACTAGTAGTGTGCTAAAAATCTTTTTACCATGCAATAGTTCAATAGACCAGTTCTAATGATGCTAGATAAGTAATATTATGACTTGATTGCCTTTAGCATTGAATATCATCTCTTAAATTTATGGTATTACTACTTATGAATTAGGATAGACTGTTTATCTTTTCTAAGAGAAATTACAGACATGTAATTGCAACAGTTGTAAATAAAAATTTCATCTAGGTCTTAAAATTTTTCTGTTGGTTAAGTACGTATCCATGTGGTGCTTGGATTGATCCTTTGTTTAGGATGTTTCAATCACTTCATGGCCTTTCTACTCTTGATTATTGTATCTAATTATAAAAGCGTAATACGACAGGTTGTTCTCAATATGGATATCAATACAACCTGCCCATTTCCTTTCCTTGAACACCTTGTTCCTGATATTAGCCTAATAGAAGAATAATGATACTATTTATGAGTCATTTATAAAGATCTGACCTAGAGAAAGCTTTTTAGTTATGTTACAGGCATACTCTTATCGCAAAGTTGTCACCAAACTATCTAAGAACTTTCGTGCCGTTGCTTTTGATTGGATAGGTAAAGTCAAAACTGATTTTGTCCTTAATGACATTTTGAAATGAGTTTAGCTGCTTTTGAAATCTGATGGTTTTCAGTATTGTTTCTATTGGTTTTGTCTTACTTTTTGTCACAGGTTTTGGATTTTCAGATAAACCTCAACCTAGATATGGATTTGACTACACTTTGGATGGTATTTGCTTAAGCCTAAATAGCTACACAAACAAGCAAATAAATATCTCTTTAATAATAACTTTATACTTTGTAGATATCCATGAGAGGAAAAAAAAAGCCATGAAAACACTGACATGAATTTTTTATTTCTTTTGGCAGAATATGTATCAGCCTTGAAGTCCCTTATTGATGAAATGACTGTGGATAAGGTTTCAATTGTTGTGCAGGTTTGTTTTACAAAATAATTTTCCAAGTGTTTGATGCACCTCATAAATACTATTTTCATTGAAATATAACTGATGACTCTGTAATAATTGATGTCCTTTGTAGGGATACTTTTCGCCAGTGGTTGTTAAATATGCTTACAATCATCAGGAAAAGCTCAAAGATTTAGTACTCCTGAATCCTCCTGTAATGATTTTCTCAACCTTCACCATTTCTGTTATTTCTTCAAGTCAATACATATCTTGTGTTTTCATGCTAGAGACAGCACGTTAATGTAGTTTTAGAATATTAAACTTTATACATCTCTGTGCAGTTATAGCACACACCTAATCTGACTAGAAATTCAAAGGAAGAAGAAAAAACTTTCACTTTCTTTTTCTCTTGGAGACCTTGCTTTTTTTATGATTACCTCCCTCCTATCTTGGTGAGTGGGTATGCCATCCTAACTCTTCCACATAATGAATAAAGGTTTATCAACTATCAAATCTCATAGTTTCTATGTTTTGACTTACTTTGCTACTTTATAAGAAGTGTATACAGTCAGCTGAATTTGTCTTCCTACATCTTCAACAAAAAATATAAAAGAATCTCTTATTTTTCAATTTTTAGGATGGTAATGACTAACACACATTGTTTTTGTCTCTCATTCACTCAAAGCTAACAGCTACACATGCGAACCTTCCATCGGCTTTGTCTATTTTCAGCAACTTCTTGCTAGGTGAAATTTTTTCTCAGGTAAAGATTTGTTTCAAGTTATGTGCAAGAGGGGTTACTGACTTACTGTTGTTATCTGTCATCTTTTTGCACAACTATTATGCTTAGTTATTTTTCATATCTTTTACAATTTTCGTTTGACACAACTTATGGTTCACTTCTGCACCCGCATAGGATCCTCTAAGGGCCAGTGACAAAGCCTTGACAAGTTGTGGTCCTTATAAAATGAAAGAAGATGATGCAATGGTGTATAGAAGACCTTATCTCACATCAGGTTCAGCAGGGTTTGCATTGAATGCAATTAGTAGGGCCATGAAGAAGGACCTAAAGGTGCTTAGTTTCTTCCTTTCTATTTTCTTATAATCGGATAGTATGCAAACAAAATAAAAACTAAAAAGAAAGGAAATATGGAGAGGCAGAGAGTAGAAGAGAGTAACAGGTGGACTTAATCATTTTCCTTTTATCCAAATATCTATGGATCTTTTTTAAAAGGAAGATATCCTTACACATATGAGTATTGCAGGTCCAAGTTCCAGGTTTCTAATGAAAACGATATGCATAATCTACACCTGATTTAGTAGTGTACTTCATAAGCTTTATGTAATTTAACAGTATAGAAAATTATATTGTTTGTTTAAAGCTATATTCCAAGTGTTTCTATAAGTGGATTTAGGAGCAATTTCACCTTGTCTATAGAAAACAAGTGAAAATTTTCATACTAGTTTTCATCTTTAGATGTTTGTATAGTGTTCTGCTACCATTTTGTTTTGGTTTCGTTATAGAAATATGTTGAAGATATGAGGATGGTTCTCTTGGATCAAAATTGGAAAGTCCAAACTACTCTTTGCTGGGGTCAAAGAGATCGTTGGTTGAGCTATGATGGAGTTGAAACCTTCTGTAAAAACTCAGGACATAAACTAATCGAGCTTCCAATGGTAACTATCTAACTTGACGTAAAAAGAACTATCTAATTTGTTTTTTTATGCATTGCATTGTATAACATGCAAATCCATCAACTTTGCACATAGGATAATGATTGCACATTGTAATGAAAGGAGGAAAGTTATATGATTTCTTTCTTAATTTTTTGTACATAATAGGGTTACATACAGAAAAATAAATCAAGACTAATTAGGGAATGTAGTCCCTATAATCAAGCCTATAGTTAGGCTTTGAAATATCCTATTAGTTACATATCTCTAGAATATGTAACACTCCCCTCAGTGGGAGCTTTGATTTTAATCATCCCCAATTTGTTACAAATATAATTGACTTTGAAACCGTTTGTAGCTTTTGTAAAGATATCTCCGAGTTGTTTTCCAGCTTTGACACATCCTGTAGAAATCAAGTTTTATTGCACTTTTCACAAACAAAGTGATAGTCAATCTCAATATGTTTACTTTGTTCATGAAACACAAGATTAGAAGCAATAAACATAGCAAATTGATTACTTCACCACAACTCTAATGGAATTGAGGCTTTAAAACCAAATTCAAATAATTGATATATCCATATTATCTCACATGATGATTACACCATAGCTCTATATTCAGATTCTCCACTGTATTTGGATACAACATTTTACTTCTTGCAAATCCACAACAAATTTTCTCTAACAAAGATACAATAGCCAGTAGTAGATTTCTAGTCAATCTTAAAACCTGACTAATTAGCATATGAAAATAATTCAACGTGATTGTCCATGATTTTCACCCAGCATCCCTTTAGATGACATAAGATATGTCCTCGGGCAGCCTAATGATGAATGGTTGGAGAAGACATGAATTGAATTTCAACACTGACAGAATATTGTCACATCTCCTAAAGTGGATGAGCGCTTTACACGTGGGAAGTTCAAGCAAAAGGATCGGGCAACAACTTAGTGATTAAGTCAAAGTGCTTGGTCTATTTTATTAGTTATTCTGCAGTTATTAGTGGTTAATTATCCTCACTAATAACGCCCTTCTTTGAGTGGAGTTCCTTCTTTGCAGCTTGTAACTGGCATTGGGTTCTTAAACTAAAAGGAATGACGTTCAATATGTATAATTTGAAGTATTTGATTTGTGATACATAATGACATAGTAACAAATTGAAATGATTCACTGACTCAAGCTTTGAGTCTAAGGACGTAAACCTGCAGAGCAGAAACTATTCAAGTGCAGTCAGACAAAAAGAAAGTATATGAGAGACCTTTTGGATGGTTTCTCTTCCATTTCTCTATGTTTATTTGCTTTATTTTTCAGTCAGTTAGCTACTTCCAACACGTTGGAGGCATGTGAGCTATTGTAGGATCTGTTACTAGACGAAACAGTTTCCTTTATTAAAGTTAGCTTCACCATAAGATGTGTCAGGGGCAAGTGCACAAAGTTGACTGGAAATTTTTAGTTTTCCTGATATAAACATCCCTATTCTTGATATTGTTGGAATCCTTTCTTTATGCTTGCTGAATTACTTGATACTGATCTAGTTTCTTCAGACTGTACAAAGACTTTGTTTAGGATGAGAACATAACTTGTACACATATCCACTTTCTGAACATATGTCGGACAATATCATTTTGAAGGCAGGCCATCACGTGCAGGAGGATTGTGGTGAAGAACTTGGAGAAATCATTTCTGCAGTAATTAGCAGAAAGAGGTCATTCTAATGATGTGTTTGATAGTAATCGTTGCAATCAATGGTGAGAGATGGATACCCATTTGTTTGAGGAGGGGCTCTGTTAACAGTTTTATGCAATTTACAATGTCTCTTCTTATTCTGTGACACAACTAGATGTCCCTTGGACTGTAATTTGTTTTCATCATTCAGCCAAATGATTGGTGTATTAGGCTTGCAGAGTTTGGAAGGATCAAACTGTTTCAATATTTTTTCGGGTTATGGAACATAAATGATTTAATGGAAGAGATTCACCCAAGGAACTGGGAAAAAGTTTCACTGGGTCATTCCCTTCTATTGACTGATATTGTGATATCTTGTCTTTTTCATTGAGTGGGAGATGGGTGGTGTGATATACCTTTCGTTCATTATAGCATACGCACGGCTTTGTGGCTTAGACAATGATAACGTTGACCAGAGAGGGTTGATATTTGAATTGCAAGATTATGTCCCATCTTTTATTTTCCAATTGAATTGCTAATTACAGTAGGAAGAATGTAACTCAATGGCATCTGTAGTCTATTTAAATTACAGAAGAGAACACTAAGCTGTTGTTGTCTAGTCTCACCCGAGTGAGCACTTCCCTTCTGCCTCTTTCTTATTAGTTAGTTATATGGATCGGTCCAACACTTGTCATTTTTAACTGCATTGTTCCACCTGTCTTTGAAAATTCCAAGCTCCAGGGATGACCACCTTCTCACCTGCAAAATGCAATTTGCTGAAGCGCCGAGATGAACGCTAAGACCTGGTTATGATTTGTGGGACCCATCACAATTTCAGGTACATCCTGTAGCCTTTATGCGCTGGTACTTACTCTAGGTCGCAACAACTTGACAATGTAACAAGGTTGTTGGGCTCATGTGGTCTTTTCAAGGTAACTTTTTTTTTTTTTGGTATATAAGCAAGAAGAAGAACAAAAGAAATTGGCATTTTTTTTTTGTTTTTTGGGATTAGTAGTTATCACGAAAACTTACTTTTGCTCTGGCAGAATTTCGATATGGTTGTGTCTGCAGATCAAACAGTTGCATCAGTTAATGAATGCGATAGCATACGAAAGGGAAAATGTATTTTGTGGAGACGTTAACATCACTCGTTAACTATTTTCCTCTCTCGTGCGTGTCAGATGATACTAAAAGAGGAATTTGAGCAGAATAAACTGTTTGTGAAATATGAAATAGGAACTTGTACTGACCTTGTCTGACGTAAAACCTCCTCCAAGACTGGGCACACTATTATGAACTACGTACTCCGAATCGACAACCCCGACGTTTTCGGTTGGCTTACCCTATCAATGAATTTATATTAATAAAAAAGAAAAGAAAAAAGAAAATCACGTTGGGTTTCAGTTACCTGTGCACAGTAACCGAGACGAAAATCTACACCCCATCCATGCACCAAGTCATTCTGAAATGGGAATTCATTATGATGATCACTTTCACTTTTGCTTTGCCTTCCACATGAAAGGGGCCTTACCTGAATCATATGCCATGCACAACGCCAAGATGCTTTTGAGAAAACGGGAGCCATCATTTCCACGTATCTGTACAAATAAACAACTTCCAAATCATGCTCCCATCAACTTTCTTGATGAAAAGCGAGTGTGCGTATTTTCTACCAACCCTGCGCAAGGAGGACCCGTGCTGTCTTCCGTACACTTTGTTCCACCAAATTTTTGATACACCCTCCTAGTTAATCAGAATTCAATGTCATTATATATATAGATATGCATTCTTGTTTAATGGCAAATGCAGATAAATCAGAAGAGAACCTGTGGACTCGATCTCTGGGTTTTCTCCTGGTAAGAGCGTGATGCACTTCTGTACTATTGGGACCAAGTGCTGGCTGTGATATATGAAGCCCTTCTTCTTTGATAATTGAAAGATATCTGCAATTTGTTTTTTACTCAGCAATAACGACATCCTCAAAGAGCGGATTTATTGGGAATATGGTTTATGATAAGCCAATCTAAGTGGACTTTCATATTTCTCTACAGCTGTATATTTTAGCAGGCATTTGTTATCCCTTTAGCAGCATTTTAATGGAATGAAAAGGCTCGAGTAGAAGATATGCCCTCCTTTGCTACATCATCATCAAAATAATTTTCAGGAGCAGGGTTGAATTATCGTGGCTTTGTGCATTTCAAACCTTACAACCGATTACTAAGGCAAATTATGCAGGCAATTACCGCCTTTAAGCGACATGAGAGAAGTGAATTCATTGTAAATTGAGCCTTAATTTTGAACAAAAAAGAAAGAGTAATATGGAAGAACCTTCTAGCATTGAAATGCTCAACTCCAAGGTCCTCATCCCACAAGAAGATGTATTCATACTCCGAAACAATATCTGGGTGCAAGAATCGCTTCGCAAACCACCTAATTAAATCATGGAGGATATCCATCATATTGTATTTATTAGATGTCATATAACGGACTTAAGAATACTCCATAAAAAAGGTACAGATACTTACCATTTAGTTTGACTGACTGCCGATACATGTATGCAACGATCACTCCATTCAAAATCTTTCCACGCATCCACATTACCATCATAATGGAAAAGCATTATAACAAATCCACTTGACAGGAACTGTGACACAGAAATCAAAGCAGAATTTAGGATATATGGCTAAGAAAGATGGGGAAAAAAAAAAAACTGCAAGGGACTGTTCACAGCTGACCACCTTCCTGACAATTTTGTCGACACTCTCCTTTTGCTTTATTCCGACGGCCATACCCAGTAAACTGGTTTGGTTCTCTGGATTCTACACCAAGACCGCGTCACAAAATCAGTATAGAAATTAGAATAAGTTGATTATTGTTTCACAAGATTGAAACAATACTTGTGGAAGGCTCAAGTGCTGCCCTCGAGATGGAAATACACTTGAAAAGAAGCATATTCGGAGTGACATGTATTTGTTTATATCTGTAGTCTTTAACAGAAATGTATGTAGATATTTTGGCTTGCCTCGTGTGCTCTTTTCCAACTTAGCCAGAAAACAAACGTAAAACAAACCAACACCTTAAAATTCATGCGATCCTAATGGCTTTCACTCGCAGTGACAGCTAAAAGCATCGCACCATTTTTCGGTTGCCCCATAACGCTCGCATTTCCAAGTCAGACGTGGCCGTAACGATGCCTTTTGGTAGCGTCTCGCTTCCATGTGGCCTGTCTTGATTCTAGATAAAAGAAATTTGTGAACAACAATTGGAAGCAGCAATGAAGACATTATTGCAACTTTATTGTGTCAACCAACCTTACAAACATCGGATTTTGCGGCCTGCACAGCATCATCTGTTGGTACAACTTCTACTGCTTCTAAAATGCTCTGCACGCAATACGATTCACCGTTACAATGTAACTTGCAGAATAGAAAGGAACCTCGCCGAATAGATTGGACGAACTAAAAACTATAGACGATATCAGCATACCTGGGCATCGGTATTATGATTGACCATATTGTCATATTGTACGTGAATTTGTCTATGTACAGCTTTATAGTCAGTGAACAGAAGAGCATTCGCAGTAAATAATGCAGCAATAACCCAAGCCAGACCAGCAAGGATACGCCAAAGAGAATACAGGATTCTTTCGGACTCCTTGTATCTCTGACGGCAACAGGAAACAGAGAAATTTCAGATGTTGGCGGAAAAACTCTTCGTATGGAAACTAAGCAGCACATAATCAAGTAGATTGAATCTGAGATGTTTTTGCTACATTGTCAGTTTGTCATGAATCAGGCCAGAAAACACCAATATTTCATTTCAGTGAACGAATTTAGATGCAACAATCAGAAATTGTTCATATCATTCACCTTTTCTTCCATCTTTCCCAGATCAAAGAAGAGGAAAAGGAGCAATTTTCCTCTTTCTTTACTTGCTCTTGGACTTATCAAATACATCAGTGTCTTATAATCTCACATGAGCAGGGTCATAATCAGATTAATAAATTACTGAATTGAAAACGAAGCTGGAAGGCCTATCCCAAGCTTCGTTGTTGGTCATGTTTTCAACTATTGAATTTTGTCATAAATCCAAGGACTGGGAGCACCTGAAGCTGTGAATGGAAATGTTAATTGCCTTAAATTGTCAATCATTAAGATTTGACAAGTATAAATGGAAATACTTAACTCTACGATGGTGTCTTTTACAACTTTAATGGCATGGACAGGCATGAAACTTTGGATAATTATGATTTTCAGCTTTTTCATTTAACTCGCAAATTGAGACTTGAGATGTGGAAAACGTGCAAGCCATATGCAGAATAAGAGCATTTCAAAAGCAAAGAGACAGGGAGCCATCAATTATATGTTGAGGTCCTTCAGCTTGCTACAACAGCAGACTTGTTAGTTTTCTTTTATTTCTTCTGATTGTAACAACTCTAAAGAAAACCTTAATGTTCAAAATTGATGTTTGCAATTTCTATATATGCATGTCAACTCTTATAGCGCTGCTTGATGTCTAATTGCAGCTTTCGAGTAATCCTCGGACGACATTAATCGAGAAGTAAAACAAAGAACTTCACGTCAAGTAAGATACCATAGTCATGAGCTTGAACATGTTTTGGCTACCAAAAGAAACGATGAAGAAAGAAGAAAGTGAACAAACAATCAAATGCACCTCGTAGAGTTCCATCTATTCAGCAAATGGGATAAGACTATATATCAAACGTAAAGAAAAAGGCATCCAATAACAAGAACGTAACAGCGTTAATATGCAGGATAATTGCATTACATGTACAATCACAAAAAACGTCTCTCAAAAGAAAAGATAGAGAGAGCCAGACAGAGGGACTTACAGAAGTAGTTGACATCCTCTTTATATCATGCCACATGCAAGTGGATGTTGTGGAAGAGGGAACCTTTTGTATGTTGCATATGTGTATATATATGTTATATGTATTATTGGAAAACACAACATGTTATCAAAGTGTTAAATAAGATTTGTTTTTAAGTTACGTAGCTATGCAAAAGTTGAGTCTACTAGGAAACCGCATACTCAAGTCAGTAGAGTTAGATATAATATATTTACCTTGTGACGTGCTTGGTTTACGTAACGCCATGAGATATAAATGGGATCTCCTAAAAGGGACAAGCACAAAAACGACATAATTTGATATACCGACATGTACGCTCAAGTAAAGTTCCAACACTTGATTGTTCATTGTTAGTGAATTTAAGGTCTAATTGAGTCTGCTACAGAGCTGTAACCTTCAATGAAACGGGTTATAATTAAAACTTGAAAGCAACCCCCTAATGACGATCTTTGCGTGAACGATTTCATCTAAACTTTGCTGATTTTGCTCCATTAAAAGCGTTAGAAATTATCCACTATAATGGTTTTCGTTTCTTGTGTACTAAATGTATCGTACTGAACGTGCAAACCATGAAATTTCAGAATTGCAATAAACATCCACTTTTATACATCAGAACCATTTTCTTGTTTCTCTCGACTACCGCATTATTGAAGTTGATGTCAATAATTAACTTTTAGAAGATCCTGATTGGGATTTTTGTTCCAACATGCAATACAAGATAGTCTCATGTTGAAGTCAAAACACACTGTTCTAATACCTAACTCGATTAACTTGAGCAAATTAACTGATCAAAGATCAAGAAACAAGTAGATCTTATATTGGACTTGCCCATCTACACATATATACACATATGAAAGCAGACTTTTCACAAGTTTAGTTTCTAACTATTTATGTATCTGTTTAAAGTACAAACTATGGTAAAATGTTAAAATTGAGAAGTAATGCTACTTTCAGCAATGTTTTAATATAATACTACATTCGAAAAATTCAAAATTTCTAATAATTCATTACTACTATTTATTTAGACTTGGCACTCAAAGAGCTTTTGAAACGTTAAACTGCTTTTACTACTTCGAATTCAATCTTCATACAAATTTTCACTTTTTGTCATTTGACATTAACGTTCTCACGTTCATAATGAACACAGTCATGCTCACTAAGAGATTATAGAGATTAATGAAAGATAAATAGGCTTTATGGTGCCAATGGATTCTTAACATATACATAAAAGATAAGATCACATGGAACTTAAATCTTAAATCCTCTGCCTTTCCTATAATGAAAGTCATGTTGAAAAGGAGAGACAAATTCAAATATGAGATTATTTATTTGATTGGAAATGGAGGATCGATTAGATTTTGGAAAGATAACTAGTTGTCAGTAGGACCCCTGGATAATCTAAGCACTGTCTCAAGCCTTAGACCCCTAATTCAGCAGGAGATCACAGTTGTTAAAACTCTATACGATAAGAACATCTTCAGACAGACTTTTATTCCCAGTTTCATAAGCTCAGAGATCATCCAAACATGCATCAATAATGAGGAAGATACCATCATACGGAAGCACACTATAGTAATGGCAATTTAAATGACCACTCCTATGTGAAAGTAATTTAACGTAGGCTTCCACTACATTATGGCTAGCAATGAAACACAAACTTCCAATAGTTGATAGGCCAGAAAAGTTTATATATCTCATTAATTGGTGCACACTATGTAAAAAGGCCGGAGAGAGCACAAGCCATCTATTTTTTCAGTGTGAGAGTTTGTTATAGATACTTTGAGAATAGTGCTACACAAATGCTACATCGTTGATGCTCCAAAAGAATGGAATAACATAATAGATTGATGCTCAACCATTAATCATCCATCACAATAAAATGGTGCTTTTGCTTAACACTTTTGTTAGTGAATATATAAAAATAATTAAGTTGGCCTCACACAATAGCTTAAGCTTTTGTGGTTAAACAATTACTTAACATGATATCAGAGTCTTTGTGACCAAGTGGTCGTGAGTTCAAATTCTACCACCCACCTACTATTCAACACAAAGTAGAATAAGCTTGTGCAAGTTTCAAGTCCAAAGAGCTTTTACTTGAGGGGGTGTGTTAATGAATATATAAAACCAATTAAGTTGGCCTCACACAATAGCTTAAGCTTTCACAACCATTTAGGATGAGAGGAATACACGAAGTTTTCATGATAAAAGCCTTGGCAAAAAGAAATGAGAACTTGTTGCAAAAAATCTAAATTTACATGAGCATCTTCAAGCACAAATTTTAAAACCTGGATTATCTCAGCAATACATGGAAGGTTTAATCCATATTTTCAGAAGAAAGGATAGAGATCTTTATTTGTATTCATCTACTTAGCCATTAGTTATATGTGATCTCCTTCTACGGAGACACTTGATTTGTTAGATTAATTTTCCTTTGTACACTTTTTCTTTCCTTCCAAGGCTTAATTCATTACTTATTTCTCAAAAAGAAAATTCCCATCCTTCTAGATTAACTTCAAATTATAATAAATTATAATGTAGTAATTAATGTAAAGCAGTAACCAATTTTGCCTTAAATAATTCAATCTTTACTTTAGGATCCTTTTTTTTTCTCATAAATTTATTAAAACAAATAAATTACAACATTTACACAATTCCACATGCTCTCATATCTTATTATTTTTATGAACTACATTATATCGCTCATTGCATCCAACAATAAATTTCATTAAAATTAGAAAAATATTTTTTAAAACTTGATTGAATTAATTACATATCTCATTTATAGTCACTTTCTCCTAAATAAATTAAAAAATTAGAAGAAGTGTTAGGCCTTGTGATCTAAGTTGATCTTATTAGTTAAATGTTTTAAGATTATCTTTTTTAGTAAGAAATCACTTTATAAACATTGCATGGGCTCTTATTCCTATATTGGATCAATTATGAATAAATGATCAATTGTTCATTGATAGATTAATATCACATGAGAAATTACAACTTTATGCACATTATTATCCCCCTAAAGTTTGGTAGAATTATTTCTCTAAGCACACTATTCTCCAAATTTTTGCTACTTGTAATTCTTCAATTTTGAAACCTCCTTCTTTATAGAAAATATGTATCCTTATAATGATTTAGGTATCTTAGAAAACAACACTGAGTATATTTATAACACTATTTATTTTTATTATGGCTACAAAATCATATTTCATAAGGGAAACTCAAACCTCAAAGATTATTAAATTATATTTTTATATTTTTCACAACTTGATACTAATTTTCTTAAGATTATGTTAAGGATGGATTCACTATAAAATAATTTACAGAAATTTTCTCCTATTTTACTCACATATACTTAACGGTGTGATTTTTACAATGGCACTATTTATTTAAGACTATCTAAGATAGTAAAATCAACAATTATGCATAACAAGTGAACTTTTTATGATCTAGAAGATCCACATTTGTATAGTACTCCCCTCTAAAGTTAGATCTAACTTTCTTGATTAATTTTCTTAATTATTTCTTAATATTAAAATTTGAAGACTTAGAACTTTTTAATAATTAAAAAAAATTCTCAATTAAGAAGAAATACCTATGACAAGAATAATCATCAATGAAAACAATGAATTCCTTAAGTTATATATATCATTAGTGTATAAGATCTATGTAATTTTATGTGAATTATTCTAAAACATCACTAATATAAGATGATCCTTTCTTAATTTTGATTAGCTTACCTTTTGTTCTTTATATGAAACCTAATCAAAAATTCAGAAAAGATTTTAAGAGCAAATTAATTCTCATTTTCCATCTTATACCAAAGATACAAAAGAGTATAAATAGCTAAATATACAAACAAATTGCATAAATTAGTTCTTAGAATTAGGAAAAGATATTTGGTTTGATTAATTCCTCAAGATGTGGTAGCATACCCTATAATATTAGTAAGAATCTTATTATTTCCAAAAGGGGGAGAAATAGTCACTGATTTATATATGGAATATGACATTGTCCCATTTCCTTAAAAAAATGGTAATCAATTTCAATGTGCTTAGAGTTGCCATGGAAAACTAGATTAATAGTCATATGTAGAGCACTATTGAGTTATGGTGCTTCATATAATTTTATGATAATGATGTAGAGAAGAAAAGTCATCCAAACTATTCCTTCTATTATAAATGCTAATGCTTGATATTATACTTTTGAGCTATAACATGGGATAGCTAGTTGTTTCTTTAAAGACAAGGAGATGTAGTTTGCATTGAGATACAAACAATAACCAATATAATTATGCTTTATCATGCAGTTTTGCATCCTACCAAGTCTACATCTCAAAAACCAAAAAGAGATCATATGCTTTGATTTAAAAACTTTATTCCATAATCCAACATTTCATTAAGCTATCTAAAGATCCATTTTATGTTTTCATTCCATAATCCATAATGTTTTCATGTTGAGTATAAGTTAAATAAAGTAATGCTCTTACCAAGTTGCATTACTAAGTTGCATTAATAGGATAAGAGTCTTGATGTGATGGTTGCAACTTGAATGCCATAAGAGTGTTGGAGTATGAGTTATTTAATAACTTAGTTCGATGAAGAAGATTTGTTGTATAGTGACTTTATGAGAGGGTGAAATTATTGAAATGATATTACACTTTAATGCTAAGAAAGTACGGTAGATCGCCTCAGTATTTAATTATGAGATGAGTTAATAAAAGTGTGAAAGAATTTAACATTATTACCTATAAACACAATATCAAATAAGCATGAGTACTACAAAATGCCTAAAGATGGATCAACTTTGCTACATATAAAACTAGGATGAATTAAAAATTTAGATAGCCTATTAAACTAAGCACGTGGTGCTTATTTAAGGCTATAAAGAGATCTGTTTAGTTTATACACAAATTTTGGTGAGTTTCAATCTTGAAATCTAGGAGTTTATTCCATGTAGAATATTTCTTTTAAGTGGCCATAATGGAAGGCATTCTTCATATCAAGCCATATCTTTTGCTAATTTAAGGTTATTGATATTGCTATCACTAGTCAAATGTTGGTGGCTTTTATGATTGGGCTATATGTCTCTTCATAATTTATTCTTTCCACTAATGTGTACACTTGAGCCATAAGACACTTTTGTATATTTTAATGGAGCTATCCTATTTTAATTTTGTCTTGAAATTTTGGTCTAATTATGTTAGTATTTTCAAGTCTAGGAATATGATTTCAAGTTTGATTCTCATATAAAGCTTGCATTTCTTATTCTATAGCTTCTTTCTGATATGGAACACAAAGAGCGCTTTTATAAGACTTAGGGAAATCAATATTGTTGCATGTGACAAAAGCTATATTGTTGTGTTTATCTTAAATTCTCTATGTTTCGATTGTAAGTTACGTATCTAATTATGGATATTATGTTAATTTTGACCTAATGATCATAGTTACACCTTAAGATGCTTAAATGTGACCTTCATTAGTTAGAGGTAAATTAGTAATTAAATCATGACTTAAATTTGATAAATTATCAAAGTAAGATTGGGTGTGATGAGAAGTAGCCATATGTTGTGACGTATAATTTATATGAATTATTTGAGTGGAGGTGTGAGCTCCTTTTTATAGGGGAGGATCTTTGTTGGGTACCGTTTTTAGGATTTTTCTATTTATTTTATTTTATTTATTTTAGTAAATTGTCAAGCATGAAAATAAATTAGAATTTATGAATTAGAAAATTTTGGAGTTTAATATGGTATGTTATGAATTTTGTAAGGTGGTATGAATTAAAAGAAGGAGTTAGTAGGAATTTCATGAATAAGGAAGGGCAAAATTGGAAACT
>JANZXP010000009.1:6991442-7028937 GCA_027576715.1 Erythroxylum flavicans
GTGATTGTTGGTTGTGATATCAATTTTGATTTTAATCTTGAAACTGTGTGAGACAACCCTATCACCTTGTTGGAAATTGGTGATTTCCTTTATAATCTTCATTATCTTGGTCAACAAAAAGTACTTGTCCAAGAAAGCATGCACAAGTTGATCCCATGTTGTGATGTTAGCTAGGCTCAATGAATGATACCAAACCTTCACTCTATCTCTAAGAATGAAAAGAAATAGCCTAATTTTAATAGCATCCTCTGACATCTGATGATACCAGAAGGTATCACAGATCTCGAGGAAGGTCATGATATGTACAGTACGATCCTCATTTGCTAATCTATAAAATTGCACGTTCTGTTGAAGTATGTTAAGGAGGGCTAGCTTACTATCCAATAAGGCTACTTAAACCGACAACCTAGATACTCCTTGGTTTGACGAGTTGAACCTTAGCCTTATAAAGTCCATCAAGGTCCTCTGTTGTCTTCCTTGGTTCGCTTCCTAAGCCATATTTCTTTGAAACTCCTAGGCCATTGATGATTTTCCTATCTTTTCTTCTTCTTCGCACCGAGCTTTCTTAAGAGTTCATTCTAATCGTGTGATGTCTAAATCTAACATCTCTACTGTAAGACGCGAACCTCTCGTGACTCTTGTGTTCATACAAGAGCACGAATTCTAAATTGAAATAAAAGAAACAAAAACAAAAATTAAAAACTAATATAACGCCTTAAATTATAGAACTAAACTATTGCCTCCCCGGCAATAGCTCCAAAAACTTGATCGCTGGCTTCCTATATGATAAATTTTACTAAACCTCGATAATACCACAAGTACGTGGGTCATTTGTGTGTTACCTATATTGTCGATCACACAAGGAGGGTTAATCTAGTCCTAAAATCTAAAGTCGAACCAAATCTCAACAATCTAAAATAAATAATAAATGCAGAAAATTAATCAATCAAATAATCAATTATGATAATTAAATTTCAAAAATAATAATGAAATAGAAATTCACACAACCAAATCAAGAATTAACCTAGGAACTACCAATTGAAAGAAAGGGGTTTTAATCCAAAATTAATGAAAATCTAAATAATTATGAAATTATCAAGTTATCGGGACTCGACAGTCCTAGGGTGGATTACTCTCTCTTGAGTTATAATCTTTAAACCCTAATTAATAATCCCTAATTTAAATTATGGAATTGTGATCTCTCGATTCACAATTGACCCAAAACCTAATTTAGTTCTACAATTTTCTAATAACCTACTGAAAACCTATGTTCGATCTCTCGTTACACAATTTCATTGTTTGACTCAATTCTTATCTATAAAATTACCTAACTCTCGTTAACCCAATTCCATGATATTCACTTAGCTCACCATCTCAGTTTGTTGCTAAATTATGAAGAACAAATATTGAATCACAAACTAACTCAATAAAAACACAATAAATTAAACTTCATTAATCTCAATAATCAAAATCTCGAAGGTGAGTTTAGACATTAATCGACATTCGACAACAACTATTCTTAATAATTATCCTAATTTCATACATCAATAAAATTGAAATAAAAATAGAAAATACTACTCGAACGAACTCATAGAGGCAGCGACTGCAAGAAACCACATGTTGCGGGAAGTACTTTGCATCAAGCTTTGTCTCTGTGTCTCTCTTCCTTCATCTCCTTCCTCAAATCACTTAATAACTCTCTAAGGCTTTGAATTTGTTGATGTGAAAAGCTCTGTCAAAAGCTGCTTCTTCTAGCTTGTAAAGTTTTGTTCATATCTTGGAAGCCCTAGGTTTAATTCAGGGTGGACATGGTCCGAAAAATCTCATGAAATTTGAGTTTCTATATTAGCCTGATGCAGGCCACGATCTTGGCCCTGTCTACTACGATCGCGGCCAACATCTAACCTTTTTTGCCACGATCATGGCCCAAAGTGCACAATCGTGGCCTGGCACGTAGCTCTCAGTCATGATCATAGCCCACAGTGCACAATCGTAGCCAGGGTCGTGGGTTATGGTTTTGTCCCAAAACTCTTCGAAACTTCTCCGTTCTTTACCGTTTACCCTGAAACACTAACAAACCCATCAAGATACCTCAAAAATATAACAATTAAGCTCAAAGACTCATACTAACCTATAAAAAAAATTAAACACATAAACTAATGCAATTAAAACCTAAATACACACTAAACACTCAAATTAACACTAACTACTTAACAAATTAAACCCTAAAGTGCGTCAGTTGCAAGAGACGATAGCGGCGCAACAACAGTCGTTAGATTTATACGCTCAGCTGTGTCGGGAGCTCGATGAATTGAAGGGCAAGGACAGCAGGCCACCGCACCTACCAGACGATCCACCTGCTCCTGATCAGTAGTATAGTATTGGTCATTTACTTTGTATTACAGATATTATTATTTACAATGTAACGTTTTTATTATTAATTAAGATATTTTAATTTATATTCATTAATCAAAATTTTTATTTAATTATTTATATCTAATTAAATATATATTATTAATAAAATTTTTCAACGGTTATAATTTAAATATAATGGAAATATATATATTTAAAAAATTTAATAAAAGTTTTACCGACGGAAATATACAAGATTTCTGTTGGTAATTGTCTACATACTATACCGACGGAACTTATTGTCCATCAGTAATAGTTCAGAATTTACCGACAGACAAAACGTTACTGTCTGCAACTTTACCGACCATATTAGAAACATTCCGATGCTAAATTTACATACAGGTAAGCCACTTACCGTCGGCAAAATTAGCAACGGAAAATTTCTGACGGTCGGTAACTTTTTGGCTGAAGTTACGGTTTATTTCTGTCCGTCGGTAATGTTGCCGACGGTAAAGAAGCTTTCTCTGTAAGTTTAGCTACGGCCGAATCTTCGATGTTTTTGTCCGTCGGTAATGTTAGATAACGACGGAATATTTGTCATTTCTGTCGGTATTTTCCGTCCCTAATTCACTATTTTCTTATAGTGCATGCTCAATTTACTTCGAGAAATAATAAACAGATTTTTATATTAATTAGTGTATTATGTCATGTTTGCGAATTGCAATTAAATAATAAATTGATTTGCACGTATAAAATTCGTGATACATGAATAATTATTAAAATTAATGATATACTAAAAAATTGAAAAATTAA
The DNA here is from genome assembly GCA_027576715.1 of Erythroxylum flavicans. Lineage (NCBI taxonomy): Eukaryota > Viridiplantae > Streptophyta > Magnoliopsida > Malpighiales > Erythroxylaceae > Erythroxylum > Erythroxylum flavicans. The sequence continues at coordinate 6,994,608 of JANZXP010000009.1, forward strand.
ATAAACAAAGTTTATAAATAATATTGAATAGTTATTAAACAAATAAAATTTATAAAAAAATTTATTTAAAAATAATTATTAAATTAAAAATTTTTAAAACTTAAAAAATTAAAAATTAAAAGATAAACGTCGCGGAATGTTTTCCGCGACGTTTCAAAAAACATCGAGGAATGTGACTTTTCGCGACGTTTCTAAAAAAATAATATTGAATAGTTATTAAACAAATAAGATTTATAAAAAAAATTTATTGAAAAAATAATTATTAAATTAAATTTTTTAAAATTAAAAAGTTTAAAATTAAAAGATAAATGTCGCGGAATGTGACTTTCCGCAACGTTTTTAGAAACGTTGCAGAAAGTCCAATCTTTCAGTGACGTTTTTAAAAACGTCGCGAAATGTCAGTATTTTCTGTGACGTTTTTCAGAAAACGTCGCAGAAACCTTTTACCTATACCACATTCCACGACGTTTTTTGTGACGTTTTTAAAAACGTTGCAGAAGGTATTCTGCAACGTTTTTCCACTAGTGAATATAACCTAGGTTAAATGACACTTCATATGTGGCTGTTGCCTTGAATAATCGATTTTCCTAATTTGTAATACTACTACCTAATTAAATTTAGAGATCGTATCATAGGTTATTCGGTAGTTAAGTTTAATTAACGTTCGTGTCTTAATTAAGCAATACCTAAGGGAAAACTTGGGTTAATTAGTAACTCCAGATTAATAGTTGCTATGAGAAAATTGAGAGTAATAAATCAGTTAAATATGTTTAATCAGGGTGTAGGCTGAGACTGAACCAAAGAATTGGGTTCCTACTAATTTCCCATTTTTATCCTTGCAAAATTAGTAACACTGTGATTAATAGAGCTATGTTAGATTTGGGAGATTCACCATATTGGAATCTCCCCTTCGAAATCATGTGTGATATAAGCGACTATGCAATGGGGGTGGTTCTAGGACAAAGAGTGAGAAAAGCTTTGCAAGCCATCTATTATGCTTTAAAGACTCTCAACCCAACACAATTAAATTATTCAACCACTAATAAAGAAATCTTATTTGTGTTATTTGCTTTAGAAAAATTTAGATCGTATTTGTTTGATGCTAAAGTAATTGTTTATTTTGACCATGCAACTTTATGATACTTACTCATGGAGAAAGAAGCAAAATCAAGACTGATCAAATGGATTCTCCTCCTTCAAGAATTCGACTTGGAGATCAGAGATAAGAAGGGGGTAGAAAACATAATGGTTGATCACCTCAACCATTTGATTAAGGAAGAAGATGAAATCCCTTTGTGAGAGACATTTCTATATGAGCAATTATGTTCTACTAATGTGACACCACCATGGTATGCAGACATTGTAAATTTCTTAGTTACTAACAAATTACCTGTTAGTTTGTCAACAACTCAGAGGGATAAGCTGCGGAATGAAGTGAAGTACTATGTTTGAGATGACCCATATCTTTGGAGGCACTGTGTAGATCAAGTCATTAGGAGGTGTATACCTGAAAGTGAAACACCCTCGATCTTAGCCTTCTGCCATTTGTATATATGTGGAGGACATTTTAAAGTAAAAAGGATGACTTATAAATTTCTGGAGAGCAGTTTCTACTGGCCCTCATTGTTTAAAGATGCATATATCTTCTACAAATCATATGACAAATGCCAACGGTTCGGTAATCTGTCTTGTAAGGATTAATTGCCGCAAAATCCTATGCTTTTTGTGAAATTGTTTACATTTGAGGTATTGACTTTATGGAACTTTCCCTCTATTGGCTTTACTTATATATTGCTTGCAGTAGATTATGTTTCTAAATGGGTGGAAGCCAAAGCCACTAGAAATAATGATGACAAAGTTGTTGCATATTTTGTTAAGCTAACATTCTTTCTAAATTCGGGATGCCAAAAAAAATCATTAGCGACAGAGGGACCCATTTTTACAAAAGAGTGATGGAAACACTATTTAAGAAATATCACATAATGCACAAGGTGTCCACCTCTTACCATCCCCAAACCAACGGACAAGTTGAAGTTTCGAATCGAGAAATCAAGTTGATCCTGGAGAAAATAGTGTAGCCTAATAGAAAGGATTGAAGTGTAAGACTAGATGATGCATTATGGGTTTACAGGATGACTTACAAAATACCAATTAGGATGTCTCCGTAAAGACCGGTGTTTAGGAATCCATTTCACATTTCGATGCAATTATAGCACATGGCATATTGGGCTATAAAAATATGCAACATGAATTTGGATGATGCGGGTGTGCATAGGAAGTTGCAGCTATAAGAGTTAAAGGAGATGAGGACTGACTCCTACCAAAACACAATGATATATAAGGAGAAGATGAGGCCTTTTCACGATAAGATGATTTCAAGGAAAAGCTTCATTAAAACTGCCTCTATATCACTCCAGACCCAAATTATTCCTAGGTAAGTTGTGTTTCCATTGGGATGGTCCATTTGTTGTTACTCATGTCTTTCCTTTTAGTGCAGTAGAGATACATAGTCTAAAAACCAACAAAACATTCAGAGTGAATGGTCATTGCTTGAAGTCGTATTATGAAGGCTTCCAAATGGAGGATTTGGAAGTGTTGATGTGATTCGTGTCACTTGATAAAAGCAACAGGGAGTCAAGCCAAAGATAATAAATAAAGGCACTGCTTGGTAAGAAACTCAATGGAAGTCAATTTCTATTTATTTACATTTTTTGCATTTGCTATTTTTGTTAAATGTTCCGTTTTTTGCATTTGCTGCTACATTAGGGACAATGTAAGTCCTAAGTGTGGGGATGGGGATATTAGTTTTTATGCATATATCTTTGAGCTTAATTGTTGCTTATGTGGCTTCTTAGGCAGTTTTAAAAATCAAACAAACAAAATAAAAATTTTTCCTATTTTTATTGCTTTTAAGATTATATAGTCATAATTAGAGTGTGAATTGACTAGAAAAATTCATAGCAATTTTAGTATGTACTTTTTCTCTTGTGATTGGTTAATGGTCATTATTCTTAGAAGATGGTGACTAGTGGTAGACAAAAATCGGTGAGATTTTGAGCCGTATTAAACTGAAACATCCATATTAGTCTCATTGTCTTCTATTATGTGTGACCTTCATAACATATATATCCTGACTTTGATTTTCTATTCAAGACCACATTTTTATCACATCCATTATCATGAAAATTATTAGGCATTCTTTGTTGTTTACGAGCTACATTAGCCAAATAGCCTACTCATTTATATGAATTTTCCTTTATTAACCCCCATTGAGCTTTATTAGCCTTTCATTTTGTATAAACCAAATTATATGCTTTAAAACTAAATAAATGTCCTACCAAAGTCTTAAAGCTAGCGAAGCATTTGTTAATTGTTGGTGACTATGATTGTACAAAAGCCTAAGTGTGAGGGTGTGCATACATATGGGTTGGTTATATTTGTTAAAATGTCATGCCATAAATTCTTATATTGATGTAGCTTCTTTCACTATTATATTTGAAGAAAAGAAAAAAAGGAAGAAAAGAAAAAATATTTATGAGTTTGAATAAAAGTATCAAGGAGGAAATTAATCATTTTGAAAAGTTGTTAGTTACTAGTTTCCCCTCCTTAAGTTGTATTGAATGGGTGGTTTGAATATATTTCATATAAGGCATTTGTTGTTTTGGATGGAGCACCCTTTGTGTTATGATCATATGGTTTATAGTGTGAGAGCTGAATTGAGTTATGAAATATAATTGTTGCATTCATCATAACTGATAGTACCTAGTTCTGAATGAATGTTCACTTATGAACTTGATATCTCATTGAGTGTTACTTTTGCTTCACTAGCTCGATGGCTTTTATGCTACATTATCCTAAATACATCTCACCTTACTCTTGCCCATATTACAACCCTAGAAAAGTCCTTTGATTTATAGTTGTGCATAAGACTTTTAGTGGTGGAGAAATGAAGTGATATGCAAAGTTATGGATTATTATGATCATGAATGGTGTTTGAGTGTACCCGTGGAAATATCTTCTTTAATACCTTTTATCCAAGTCTACCTTTAAATTACTCAATTTCCAAGGATAATGAATGTTAGTTGATCATGAGTAGAAGCTTTGAATGTTAAGTTATTGCTATAGGATTTGAAAGTCATTCATCTTTACTTATGATCATCTATTATTAGGAAATATGGAAAATGAGTATGAATTTTGGTTTGGATTTTGATTTTGAAAATTTGCCTGAGGATAATATATTAGACACACACATTTCCTCAATATATTGGACACATACACTTCCTCAATATAAGTTCTTCTTCTTGATTATATTAATGCTTGTTTATTTCAAGCATCATTCTTATTTTGGGAGTCTCAATATAATAACTTTACCGGTTCTCTTTTAATTCTATTATAACGATTTAATTAGCTAGGTTTTTGAGTCACTTTATTAATTAAAAAAGCTGAATTTATTATTAAACAGCTTATACTTACCAAGTTGTCTGATTGAGAAAATTAATATTAGAAATACATTCCAAGCAAATAAGAACTACACAACCTTTTGTTATTACAATTAAATTCTCAAGTTACTTCAAAAAAATTAATGATATGTGCTTAAATGTTTATTCATTTAATCTACTATACTTAGTGATTACCGCTTTAAAATGCTTAGGATACTCACGTTAGCTCATATTTGATTTTAGCTACATTGCGGAAGTGAAGGAGCTAAAGTGACCCGAAAGCATATTGAGTCATCTTCTCAATGTTCACACTCACTTGTTTTCATGGAGCAAGAAGAAGAAGATTAAAAGTAAGAGATGACAAGAAAATGCCAAGAAAGATGAGATATATGTTGAAAATACAAAGAAGAAGAATGCACAAGATGGTTCATGACCTTAAAAGGGATTGCATGGGCGTGAGACTCATCTCACGCCCATGCCATACTTATCATGGGTATGAGAAGGGCCTCATGGGTGTGACATTCTCAGGTGTGAGAAAGGGCCAACTGTCCATTTAACCCTAGTTTTAACTACAAAAGATAATGTTGTGATGACAAAAAAGGGAACTCAGGGATACAGAAACGAAAAACCTACATTTGTCATCATTTTCTCCCAGTTTTCAACACCAACAGAGGCATTTATGGTTGATTCTTAGAGGTTGATGGAGAAGATGGAGGGCTAGCCTTCCTGATGCTAGTTCGGAGGTGTAGTCGATGTTGAGGAGCACATTAAGCATATCATAATTGTGTATCATTTTCTTTCCCTCTTTTCTGATTGTTTATTTTATCTCGAGATTAATGATTAGGTATTGTGTAAGAATGACTTTGATGCTCTATTGAATCGTTTTTTATGAAAACGTATTGCTAGAACTTGAATACGATACGTAATAGTCGTGCTAAAGGTCGTATATGGAAACTAACGGTGTTGAATTGTTAGGGATGACATAGCGTAAGTTAAATAATTAGAGCTTATGTGATTATTGCTTAGATTGGTCCATTTTTATAACTTGTAATGCAGCTATCTAGATAAACTTAGAGAGCTTGTTTTAGGTTTCCCGATAGTTAGGGTTAATTAAAAGCTTGTTTTAATTAACTATGACCTAAGGAAAAGATGGGATTAATAGAGTTTGTTGTTAATCCATGACCAATAGTTCAGAAAGAGGTGTGAGGATGATAATGCAATGATATATGTTAAAATGTGTGTAGGCTGAGATTAAACCAAAGAACCAAGTTTTACATGTATTTATCACTCATCATTTTTAACTGTTTTTGATAAATTGCTTGCGTTAGTTTAATTTTATTTTGTTATCTCAATTGCATCTAACCAAAACTCCTTGTTTTATTTCTTTACATCAATTATTTTCATTGCGAGAATTAGCCGAATAATCCCTGTGGATACGATCCCGACTCACCACATCTATAAGTTTTTAGTGTGCAGAGGAAAATTTTACAGTGCGCTCGACACGTACTACCAATAAATATATTGATTTGAAGTATTAATTTTAAGAGATCTCAATAATAATTAAATTATTTATTTATTTAAGCTACTACAAAAGTGAGAACAACTTCTCAAATCTTTATTTTTAAAATTTTGAGAAAGTTAATCGAAGTATTTAAAATAGAGACTTATGATTAAGGACCTATATAAACAAATCAGTTTAAAGAAAAAATTGTTAGTAGGAATTTGTGTTTTTGAAATTTTAAAAACTATTGTTAGTAGAAATTTGTTGTTCAGCTTTGTCATTTATTTGTTGAGATTAAATAATATTGTTTCTTTTAGTTTTATGCAATAATGATGATATTGTTGAAAACTTTCACTTTTAGTATTAATATTGTTACGCTGCTAATATATAAATAGTAGAAAAACTTGGAAAAACTCTAAATGTTATAGTATAAGAAACAAATTTGCTTCTTTTGTTTATGTCTTTTTCCCTTTCTATTTTCTATTATATTTCAATTATCATATAGGTATGAAATTTTCTCAATCAAATCCCATCGTTTTTTTAATCTTGAATGCAATTTATTTTTTAATTTATAATTTTCGAGTAGTGTTATCCAAATGTATTAACCAAACTTTATGTTGATTTGATTTAATGTGAGTAAAAAATTGACAAAATATTATAATAAAAACATTTAATGTCTAATTGGGTAGGAAATGTAAAACTTTTGTTGATTTACTCCTACAACTAATTGCAATTTTTGTAATTTAAAATATTTTAATATCTTTTAGAAATGTCAACCCCTTCTGTAGGTTAGGGGTGAAGCTTGTTAAACATAAAACAATAAATATTGGTCATTTTTTTAACTAATTTAAAGAAAATAACTTAAAAGAGATAAAGGTCTAAAGAGATGATGGCAAATGAATTAGATTGACTTTTAATTTGTTATTAGTTTCAAGGATCATGACTTAAAGATTGATATGTATGTACCTAGGGTTTGATTGGATTGAATTTGACTTGGATGTATCTTAACATTGGAAGTTAGTTTTATTCTTAGACTTAGGGTTTGGATGTGAATATGTGTTGAATAGGAAGATTGAACGTGAATATGTGTTAGGAACTTTGTTTTACTACTGCCTATAGGTTGTTCGACTAAAGTTCACTTTGAATCTCTAATGTCACTCTCTAATTATAGTACTCTCACTACTTACTCTCTATTGAAGTTTACTTCACTAACAAACTATCATGAGCCCATCAGTGCTACATCATCATTAAAACTTTAGTAATGGTAAACTACTAGTTATGTTTCTAAAAACTTTAGTTATAAGAATTTTCTACTTTTTAAGTCCTAAGACCCAACTCAATTAACAAGTCACTCTCATATTAAGTATAAAATTGTCTTTTTTGTGGTTCGTGTTTTATGTTGAAAGTTGCTTAATAATCAACCAACCTTGTCCTTCTATTTTATAGTCTGCGGTTGTTTATCTGTTAAGGTAAATCATCCAACTAATTAAATTCGACAATGTGTTTAGGTTTTGTGTTGTTCTTTGCAATATTCTTAAAATCATTGATGAGTTTTTATGGACTGCTTTAATAGTCTTAGTATTTATGTTTGGGTTTTGTTTAAATAATTGATGTTACCGATGTGTGAATTCACCCAATGTTCATGACAATCTTTAGCATAATAAACTCTTAGGATAGTATATAGGTTAGAAACCCATAATGCAACTCCCATGAGGCTTATTGACGAAATATTCTATTAGCCTAGGAGTCACAGCAAGAACTTGCTTTCTCTATCATATGGTGTAACAATGCCATGGACCATAGTGCTTGCTTAAATTTAAACCGAAGTTATAAACTTCAATGTGATTAATTCAAAATTAGTATTAAAATTAGAAATTCAACTACAATTATGGACAATCCTTTGCGTAATAAACCCCTAGGATGGTATATAGGCTAGAAACCTTTGATGTAGCTCCCATAAGGCTTATTAGTGAAATATTCCATAAGCCTAAGATTTATAGCGAGAACTTGCTTTCTTGATTCATGTGATGTAACAATGTCACGTATCATAGTGCTATTTAAATTCAAAATTTGAAAATGAACTTGTAATGATTCATAGTTATGTTATAAAGACCGAGGATTACGTTTATTAATTCAATTATTTACTTTTTATTGTATAGCTACATAGATAAAAGTTGGATGTCTCATCAAAAATGGTTCACAAAACACTTAGAAGGAGTTAAAAGTTTAATGCTATTTGTTAAAGATCAAATGGGTGATGAATGTCATATTCATTGTCCATACATAGATTACTTAAAAGTCAACATTCAAAGTCAAGATGTGGTATATAATCATATGCTAATTTGAAGCATAGATAAATTCTATAATCGATGGCTTTTTCATAGCGAACATAAAGAAGCAAGTTATAGTAGAACTGTTGATACAAGTGTTGGTGATAGTAACAATAACGATTGTAGATGATGGTGATGATGATGATATGATTGGCTAACTATTAGAGGATTATGGGAATTATATAGAGACAATGAATGATACCGATTTGCCTAACATAATTGGTAGTACGATAGAAGATAATTTTGGGAAGTTATTAAAATTTGCTCAAGAAGAATTATATAAAGGATGCTCAAATTTCTCACATCTATCTTTTGTTATTAAGTTGTTCCAATTGAAGGTCTATAATAAATGGAGTAATAAGTCTTTTGACATGTTAATCAAACCCAACAAGTCGAAATAAGAGACACTTCTTCAGAAGAAAAAAACAAACGTAGTGGATGCCACTAAAGCCAATACAGCAGAGACATAAATTGCCCATATCTTACAATGATGCAAAGAAATTGTTAAGGGACTTTAGATTAGTATATATATCAATATATGCTTGTAACTATAATTGTGTTATATTTTGGAAGGACAGTAAAGAACTTGAAGTTTGTCCCATTTGTGGTACATCAAGGTGGCGAGTGGATGATGGGAGAGGGAAAGAGATACCACATAAAATCCTGAGATACTTTCCTATTAAACCACGACTACAATGGCTTTTTATGTCAACAAAAACAACCATAGATATAAGGTGGCATAAAGAGAAACACATTGATGATAACATTGTGTCATCTAGCAGATTCAATGACGTAGAAAGACTTCGATGGAAAGTTTCCACAGTTTGCATAAGATTGTCATAATGTTCAACTTGGTTTACCCTCATATGGATTTAAGCCTTTTGATAATATGAGTACTTCTTACAACATGTGGTCGGTAATATTAGTGCCATATAATTTACCTCTATGAAAGTGTACAAAGGAGCATTTTATGTTATTGTATTTGCTTATTCTAGGACCTACTGCACTTGGTAAGGACATTGATGTATACATGCAACCATTGATTAATGAATTAAACTATTTATGGAAGGTTGGATTAGAATCTTTTGATATTGTTCAAGGCAAAGCATTTAGCAAGCGACTGTTTTGTGGACTCTAAATGATTTTCTAACTTATGGGAATTTTTCTGGATAGAGCACTAAATGATATATAGCCTGTCTTGCATGTAACCATCAAACTTATTCTATGAGGCTACGAAGTAAAATATATTATACGAGACATCGTCGTTACTTAGAACATAGGCATAGATGGCGAAGAAACAAATTGTTTAATGGTAAAGTGGAATTGGGTGAAGCTTCTTTGCAGTTGTCAGGTGATGATGTGGTTATGGAACTATCACATTTAGATTACATTACACCTGTAAAACACCCAAGTAATAGAAAGCGAAAGTGAAATGTTGTTGAACTTAATTGAAATTAAAAAAAGCATATTTTTCAATTTTCCTTATTGGAAGGAATTGTTATTGAGGCATAATCTTGATGTGATATATATTTAAAAAATATTTGTGAGAATATTTTAGAAATTGTGATGGGAAGTGACGGCAAATTGAAAGGCACAATTAAGGCTATACTAGACTTAGAAGATATGAATATAAGAAAAGATTTGCATTTGAAAAGAAGAGATGATGGGTCAGGCATTATTTTACCTACTTGTTACAACATGTCAAAAAAGGAGAAGTAAGCTTTTTGTCAATTTCTTAAATCAGTCAAGATTCTTAATGGGTATGCATCTAATATAGCTCATTATGAAAATGATAAAGAGGAAAAAGTATCGAGGTTGAAAAGTTATGATTGTTATGTACTTCTACAATGATTTCTTCCTATTGGAATATGTAGATGTTTATTAAAGGATGTGTTCATAAATTTGGGACAATTGGGTGAGCTTTTTAAAGAATTATGTTGCAAGACATATAAAGTTGAAGAGCTTGACAAAATGGAAAAAGAAATTGCTTTGATTTTATGTAAGCTTGAGGTAGTATTCCCCCCATCGTTTTTTGATGTTATGGTACATTTGGCAATTCACTTACCATACAAAGCAAAACTTTATGGACCGATTCAATTTTAATAGATGTTCCCCATTGAAAGGTAATTTATATTAACTTATAATTTTTAAAGTTATTAGTTAGTAACAATTATTAATGTTTATATTTTGTTTAGGTTTTTATACTCTCTTAAGCGTTATGTACGTAATAGAGCTCGACTTGAAGGGTTCATTGTAGCGACTTATATAGTAAATGAATGCTTGACATTTTGTTTGATATACTTAAATGATATTGAGACAAGATTTAATAGACCAGAACGTAACTTTAATTTTGATCAAGATGGTGGCATATCAATTTTCTCTTAAAAAGTTAAGCCACTTGGTGTCGAAAAATATATCCAGTTAATTAAAGATGAATTCAAAATTGTCTATTAGTATATTTTGAACAATTACGAGGAAATTGACATATATTTGGAGTATGTATATTACTTTTCAATCAAATTTTAATATTTCAATGTTGTTATTCAATCTATATTTCTCGATATCTATTTACATTTTTAAATAGAGAGCACAGAGAGTCGATTTAAAGCAAAGGGATTGTTAATTTTGAAGAAAGACATATGCTTAAGTTCCTATCATGGTTTAGGAATCGAGTTAGTTATATATTTATGGACTATTATGGCCTTATGACAATTTGTATGTCAGATTAACTTCTAATTTCATTTTCTCTTACAGATGATACTGTTTACACAACCGTAACATACAAGAGGTGACAATAACATTATATTCTTTAGCATGTGGGCCTCATATTTATAGGAAAAAATATACAGGTTGCATTATTAATGGGGTTAGATTTCGCACACAAGATTGAGACAGTGGACTTAGAAGCCAAATTTGTGGGTTGTTGTTGAGGGATGTCACACGATGATTTTATTAACTTCTACAATGTCTTCTCTGAAATAATAGAGTTGCATTACATCAAGGATATAAAGGTTGTTCTGTTTAAGTGCAAATGATTTAAATCTTGATGACATGAAGGTAAATGGGAATATTATTAACATCAATGTTAGTAAGACATGGTATGATAGTGAACCTTTTGTCCTTCCAAGTTAAGTGAAGCAAGTTTTCTACCTTAACGATACTATAATGGGCAAAAATTGGAAGCTTGTTCAAAAGTTTTAACACTGAAATCTTTTCGATTTTTATGAAAGGGATAATGGTCTAATCAGTGACGATGGTGATGAAGTATATCAAGAGATTGAATTGAAGTTGAATAATGAAGCATTCGAACAGAAGATACAAATATATCATCATTCCATAGGAGCGATGTTGATCCCAATATAGTTCAACTGGATGAAGTGCAAGTCAATCTTATCGTAGAAAGAGATGAAGACTATATTGAGTATGAATTATATGATAATAATGATACTTTGGTTGAATATAACAGTGATGAAGAATCGAATCATAACGAAATTAATGATGATCAGTTTCAAAATGATGATCATGATGATTGAAGGTAAAAAAATTATTGTTTATATTGTTTGAAAACTGACAAGCCACCATTTTAATTAACTTATGATTAGCCATCATTTAAATCAGATAATATACTTATGATGTTGCAATTCTACAACCTGATAATTGCTCTCTATCGGCCAGGGACAAAATTTTAAATGTAAAGGGAGGTTTTAAAGCATTAATATCATTTAGAAAATTAAGTGCTTATAAATATATAAAAGGGGAAGTTTCTAATTCATGCTTTTTCCTACAAATTTTGTAAAAGCAATGTATTTCATTATGCTTCATTTTGTAAAAGTTAATGTATTTCATTATGCTTCATTTTGTACAAGTAATGTGTTTCATTTTGTAAAAGTAATGTATTTCATTATGCTTAATTCATTTATCTATAAATGCCATGAAGTATGTATAACTTTGTTCATAAGTTAATATCATTGAAGCACTTCTTATTGCTATGTTGGTTTAAGCACTTCTTATTACTATGTTTGTTGAAGCAAAAATGCCTCCCTTGTATGAAATTCATATCATTAAATAACTAAATGCTTACTTTCTTATTAACGTTCATTCTCCAAGCATGTAATAAAATTTGTTAAGAGTTGGTAACAATAGTACCAAGACATGTAACAAATTCCTTATTGAAAGAAACTACAATCATATTAATGATGATTTTTGAAATACTATTCAAATTTTTTATTATTTATTAGATGTGTTATTTATAGACAAAGAAAAGTCAAGACTTGTAAAGTTTTTAAGCTACACATTCTTTTTTTTACCAAGTAATGAAATTTGTAATGAATAGAACACATAAAAAGTGTTTCTAATGTATATAAAAATGTGGGGCAAAACATCCAATCATCTTTTTTTAGTTGAATAATATATTTCTACAGCAGGACCTAATACAAAATAGTAACAAGTTCGCGACCTAGAAGACTTTAGGAGTCATTAAAAAAGATAGTAGAAGAAGAAACAAGTAATAAGAATAAAGAATAACTAAAAGAAAAAAAATGCTTAAAGTTGCCTTCAATTCCAATCATCTTTGATTATGATTTGTTCATGTTTTGTCAAATGCTCCAAAATGATTTAAGGAAAAAAGTTACAATTATTTATATTGTTAATCTAACAAGTTTTATTTTATATTAGAAAATCATCGAGAAATAATTTAACAATATTTTATATCGGAAAATATTTAATTATATCATTATAGATATTCAATATAATAGCACCTGGATGAAACAAGGGAAAGAAGGTGTTAACTAGCGAAGATGTTCCTTCCCAACAACAGCTAGATCAATTCGAACGTATCCACCAATAACAATCGACTTCATCCACCAATGAAACAAGTTAGCAACACCCTCTATCCACCTCAACTAGTGCTGAGGGATCTTCAGGTATCTTAATATTTACCACCAATAGTTAAACTTATCCTCAAATCTATATTTACATGTTTAACATGTTTTTCCTTAACATTATTTTTTTAATAGGTTCCCATACTGACAACGAAAAAAAAGTTATAGGTATCACTAAAGGTTTTGAGTTGCAACGCATGAATGTTGCGATGAACAACAAGTTTTCTGTTTATATTGACCCCAGACAAAGTCATCATATTGACAAGATCTAATTAGCAAAATTGTCTAGTGAGTTATGGGTCATTGTTAGGAATGAATTGCCTTGCCTTCAGCATACTAAGCAGTAAAAGGAAGACAGCTTGCTACAGAATGCCATAGACAAAGTTTTGATAAATTTTCATTTTATGTAATTATATGTATTTTTTACTTATCTAAAGACTAATTTCACTTTTACTTGTTGTTCATAGCTAAAGCTCAATATCATCGATATCAAGAACCCTGAAGTTTCAAGCTGTGTCAGTTCACTGTTGAAACAAAGGGTCAAGGATCATTATTATCAACTACATAAATACTACAAATCTTTTCCTTCAAATGAGGAGGCAAGGAGACATGTTCCTGAACATGTGACTCCAAAAAATTGGAGTCAAATATGTGATTATTAGGCATTTGTTAACGTAAGGTTTGTCTTCTTTCTCTTCACATTTGCTTCAATTAATCTTGTTATAATAATGACTATTTCTTTGCTTTATTTAAGAAAAGTGTGAGAAAAATAAGGTTAATAGAGGGAAAATGAAAATTCTTCACAACTAAGGCTCAAATCCTTTATTGTCGTACAAATGAATTTATAAGTTCTTTGTTTAGTAGTTATAATTATATAGAGTAATACAATATTATTTATTGTGTTTCAATTCTTTTTTTCATAAAATAGAGTCAGAAGGAACTACACGGAGAAGAGTGTGATAGGATCACATTCTACAAACTTACACACTATAAGGAAGGTGAAGGCTAGACATTTGAAGAAGTGTAAAATAATTATGTGAGTATAATTTTTTTTTAATTTTTAAGTTTATTTATTTATTTAGTACTAACTAATAATATTTGAATTAAATATTTATTTTTAAAATTTTAGAATAAGATACAGGAATACTTGTAAAGACCATTGTCTGATGGAAATGACCTAAACGTAGATGAGATTTGCAACAACGTCCTTGGCATAAGATCAGGGTACATCAAAGGTCTTGGTTATGTCCCTAAGCCAATTGGTCCGTCACGACTAGCATATGTAATAACACTTCAAGATTAGAACCAGTCCTTAAGGCTCAGTAACAATGTAATAAAGAAAAGTTAAAACATAATGACTAAAAGTTAGATTGTATTAAACAAAAGTTGGTAAAGCATGAAAAGATGGTCAAACAAATAATTGGCCCAAATTATGTAAGCAGTAATGACGATTACTACTTACATACCTAAGTACGAGTATTTGAAAGAAAAGCTTCTTTGTGATGGATGACAACACTCATTAACATAGAAGTTAAGGAGAGAGAATATTTTTTAATTTTTTGTGTCCGACTTCCCATATAGGATAGAAATCTAGTAAGGGTCCTATAAAAAAATATCATATATATTTTTATATCGCAATATTGATAAAGAAAGGTTCAAATTGAATATTTATAAAACATTAGGGTGTGAATTATGCCTATGGGATTTAATTGGGGTTCCTTTATATTCAACTTCTCTTTAAGGCTCATTGAATCTAATGAATGTTGTATTAGGTTAAGTAACCTTTCAAAAATTTATGGGATAATTGAGATGTATGTTACACATAAGCTTGACATTCTGATTATGGCTCCAAAAATTTTAGCTATAATAAGTAATGATAAGGATTTGCTCTGATGAGGATGTTGTGCATGATGATGAAGTTGATATAGATACTATTAGAGAAGAGAGTAGTATCGATAAGGATCTAGGAACTTATAAGAATGAAGTTGAAGATGACAATGCAGTTGAAGTTCAAAATGAAAATAAAGTTGAAGGAGTATAGAATACATTTGATGATTCAATTCCAGATGGCTACCAACTAACAAATATTGTCTCAAGTGATTATGGAAATTTCGTTGGCAATGATGAGTACCTTAGTAGAGAGGAGCCTAAGGAGCCAATTAGGTAGCACAAGTGATAGACTTAAAATAGGTAATGACACATCATATTGAACATTAGGTATAGAATTTAGAAATGCTAAAGAGTTTGAAGACGATGTTATTGATTATTCAACTACAATAAGGTTTAATGTTAGATGAAGAAAAAGTGAGTCTAAATAGATTAGAGTTAGATGTATTGAATGATGGAAGTGGGAGTTGTATGCAGCCTATAATAGTAATGATAAATATTTCAAAATCAGGAAATATAGATCTAAACATACACTTTCATAAATAACAAGCTTAAAATGATATCAACAAAGTTTTTATGTAGACGCTTATAAAACAAAATCCTAGAAGAGCTTAGCATAACTACAACATAGATGATTAACGAATACATGGAAAAGTTGAACATATATTTGTGAATTCAACTATATGTATGACTATTAAGAGGAAATTGAGGAAGGAGAGAGCATGAAACTATGCCAGTGAATATTCCAAGTTGCAAGGTTATTATCTAGGTGTTAAAACGTAGCATTCATGATTCAACATTGGAACCATAATTAGAAAAGAATCAAGAAACCTTGTTATTGGAATTCAAAAGATTATATATTTGTGTTGAACCAAGGGATATTACAATTGATATTTTGGTGATAAGAAAAAATAATTACAACTATTATGTTTATTATTTTGGAAAAAAGAAATATTAGAACAAAATGAAGCCATAAATTCAATAAGATGGTGTATAAAGTTGAACAAGAGAAGTTAAAGTTTATAATTGATGAAATGATGATCAAAATAAGAACAAAAGAAGATCTAAGTTCATCAAGGTCATTCTAAATTTTGTATTATTATTTGTAACCTTTCTTTTTTAATTTGATGATCCAAAAAGGCCAATAGTTAGACATTGTCACATGTAAAAGATTCTTATATCTTGCAAAATAATGATTATATGAAATACACTACTCTTAAATTATATCCAGCGAGCCCATATTCAAAGTATCATGTCAAGTATTGTATTTGTAAGCAAATCCTATATTGTCTACTTAAATTGAATGAACATTTTTATTTTACTTAGATGTTTTCATGACTCTATAATATATTGCATCTATGAACACGAGAAATACAAATTGATATATCAATATGTATATATGATAAATCTCCATATATAGAGAATTTGTTCTTTGATTAGAAATAATAAAATTGTTAGTATATATTAGCTCCCATAGCATAATATGTTATTTTTGGTATTATGCATTTGATTTATTTCCTATGGATAAAATATAAAGTAAATCTCTAAACTTTAGATTATATTTTAAATTAATCATTAATAGTCAATATTAATGTATTTTATTTAGGTTTTCCAGTAGCCAATTGCTTTTCTAAGAGAAGTTTTTGAGATGAATGCTTGGTTTTAGTTTAATCAAGTAAAGAAACTCTCCAATAAACTAACAATCTTTTCCCTAAAGTATTTCTTAGTAGTGTTCAAATCACAACTTGTAACAAGTTTATATTATGAAACACCAACCATATTGGTCATCAATTCACTTGTAAAATCCAATATTTTTATCTTTATTTAATAATAAAAAGAATAAGTACATTTATAGAAGTCATACTAAAATTTTACAACCATAAAAAAGATGAACGATGAAAAAAAACTGAATAAATCCTATAGTTATGTTGAATAATATTAGCCTCAACTCTTTTTTTTCTCATGTTAATATCTTAATGTCTTGCTTTATAATTTTTAATTACTCATCATGTTCCTTTGTTTCAAGTATACTTCACTTTTTTCTAGCCTCCTTCTTCATTGCAAATATATATTTCCTTAACTTTTGAATAACATAAATAGTTCTCCTAAGAAATTACTTAGCATGCCATTAGAAAAATTCATAATTACTAATAGATTAATTAGGGCATCTCAAAAGTCTTCTACCCAGATTTTTATTTCTCCATGTTGTCCTCAAAGAAGTACCAAGTCCACATAAGTGAACCATTTTTATTAACATTATTATAATTAGCACTACAAGATATTGAGAATTCCATTTGCGAAATTATAACAAAAGTTCCATAGTCATTATGTTCAATCAGCAACATGATTATTCCAAAGATATCAAAGGAAATGACCATTTTAAGAACAAGCACAAAGGTTGTAGTAAACACATATATTCTTAAGAGACATATGCACTGAAAAATGCAATGTAACTCCTAGATTTATGCATTGCAAAATGTAGTGTAACATATAAAATTACTCAGCTTTTAGCCTAAAGGTAATACTACTTCATTGCATCTTTAACTATATGGTTCCTATCAAGTGAGTTGCCAATTATATTATTATGAAAAACTAAAAAAATATTGCACTTCCAATAAAATAGAATCAAACGTACACAATATGCTAGTCCATAAATAAATTATGCCTAAGAGTATAATCAACTGTGTCCACCATTTGCTAGGCCACATATAAAAGCCTATATGAGAAAAATGCACTTTATAGCTTTTGGATCTAATTTATTTATGTTAGGCTAAAGTTGATGAGTAAAACAAACACAACCAAATATCCAAGGATTAATGAAAAAAGGTTCTTGATAGGGAAAGAGAATTAGGAATGGAGTTTTACTAGTTAACACAAAAGATGGCATTCAATTGATAAGAAAACATACAGTGAGTACAACATCTCCCCATAAACTTTTCAGTACATTCACATGGATTTACAGGGTATAAGTTGTTTCAACAATATGTTGGAGTTTTTGCTCAGCTACCCCATTTTGTTGAAGAGAGTGGGGACAAGAAGATTGATATTGAATACCTTTCTATTTCAAGTAATTGGACAATGAGCTAGAGAAATATTCTTTAGCATTATTACTACAAAGAATATTGATTCAGGCATTAAAGTGATTTTAAATTTCAGTATAAAAAGAACAAGATATAAAGAATAGTTCTGAACGATCTCTCATTAGATGTAACCAAGTTATTTGAGAGAAATCATTAAAAATTTACAAAATACTAAAATCTCAACTTGGATTTGACACAACCCAAACCCCAAATCTTTATATGGATTAACATAAAAGGTTCTTCAACTTTTTTATTGACTTGAGTGAAAAACAAAATACGATGATGTTTTTCAAGCTGACACGACTCACAATTTAAACTAGAAATAAAATCTAAACCTAGCACTACTTTCTTGAGATTTCCAATGATAGATGACCCAATTGACTATGGATATCAATGGCCAAGACTAACACTGCGCATGTGATGGATGATTGCAATATGCCAAAATAGTACATTCATTTGATTCACGCCCTTCTCCAATCATCATCCTGAACTTCAAATCCTAGATAATGATATTATCAAGGTAGAAAAACAACTTTGTTATTTAGACAATTTGCTCAGAGAGATAAGATTGAAAAAAAGTTTGGTAAAAATAATGTAGAGGTTAATATGAGAGAAGAACTAGGATGAGAGGATCCGACATCTTTAATGGTGGTAGTAGATCCATTAGTAATAGTAGGTTTATTATTATAAGAGACAGATAAAGGAATGATATAGATAAAGTTGATTATTTTACCCGAAATATGATCAGTGGCACCAGAATCTATTCTCCGCTACTATTTTTAAAGTATAGATGAATAATAGGCGGTAGGGTTACTTGATGAGTAATGGACGCCATATAAGAAAGATAATGTCTGCTGAGTTGACTGATGCTACAAATACTTAGTATAGTCATCCTAAGATAAAGTAACAGACGATTGTGAAGTTGTAATCGAAGAATGTTCTTTAAGTGATGAAAGATAAGTTGCTCGCAAATGGGGATATTTATCCCAACAAGACTTTTCACCATGTTCCCAAAGTATTCAATCAAACTTCCCTCTTGTTTGGACTGAAATAACTCAACAAAAACATCATACATCCGAAGTATATTATTGGAGTAAAGAAGCTTGGCATAGTTCCAAGCTTGCTTACAAGTGTCAACATAAGAGAATTAGGACAAGGATTTCAAGTTCCACTCAATTGAAAAGAATATGTCGTAATTTTGTATCATTAGCTTGCCAATCTTCTAGCATTTTATGATCAGTTGGGGATCAGATGTAAAATGAGACAACTTTCTCTAACCTCTAAAAAACAATTTTACATTCTTAGACCATAAAGAATAGTTATTACCATTTAAACATTGTTTGGTGATTCCCAACGTTGAGGAACTCATTGTTGAAACACTTGTCAATGATTTACTACTAGAATCTGACATCTCCCAAGCATATTAGATAGATTTCCTCGCTGAACAGACACTTGTAATACTGTTGACGATGTTCCGAAACATATAAAAGACTTTACTACTATCAAAATACACATGCTCTGATTAGTTATGACATAAACTAAGACTAGAACTTCATTCAGGTCGAAGAGGTGAGTTGACCCATCAAACTACCGTTGTTGATAGTCACTAGACGGTGGTACGTGACGCCCATGCACCAACGACGACACTGTCAATACTATGGTGGTCACCAACACCTCCTAGTTGCTTCTGTGTATTTAGTTTTGGTTTTAATTTTGGTAAGTCTGATATAAGTATTTTTGGACATGATAGAAGATGTTAGGGTTTTACATAAAGAAGATTTTGAGGTTTAAAAATTAACTCTGCTCTGATACTATGTGAAAATCGGAGAATAGTTAACCGAGGGTTTGATAATAACTTAAAGACCCTTGTAGCACTTATATAGAACTAATTACAAAAGGAAAAGATCTTAGGAATAAAGAGAAAACCCCACAATAAAGAGGAGACTATAGTTTTCTTAATATAGATATTTCCTAACGTCTAATAGATCTTTCCTAACACAAATCAATAACAATGTCGTTAACTAATACATTACATATAAATGACTACAACGTCCATAAATCCACTTCTGAACTAATCTCATATGTTGGTGAATGAGAAAGATTTCAAAGAACCAGCATTCTTTAAACAAACAACTCTAAAAGCTTTAACGTAAACGAAAAATGAAGTCCTTCAACTGAGAAAGCCAAGACAGCTCAATACAAAACAAGTAACTGAAGCTCAGTACTTTCAATTTTCAAGCACCCGAAGGCAACAAAACTTTAAGAGGTCAAACTAAAGAGTCTCCTAGCCACTTTGTTCCCATTCCAACGTCAACAGACCTTAAAATGATTTGTCAAGCTGAAACAATCAACAAGGTATTTCAAAGTATCACCTGATCGTTTTTACATGACCACATCAACAGACAAAAAATGACCTGTCAAGTAGAAACAATCAACAAAGCATTTCAAAGTATCACCTGATCGTTTTCACATAATGAAGAGAAAACATATAAGAAATTATATTCTGTAACCATCATCTTTGCCCTTGTAAAATTACCCAACCATGATCATAACACAAAACACCCAACCATTCAATAATGATATTATTATAATAACTTACGTACCAAATAAATTTTATACTTCCATCCGCTATTCTTATTTGTAAGTTTATTTAATTTTTTGCAATTTGATAATAGAGTTTTAGATGCTATACAAAGAAAGATTTGCAAAAGAAAGAGAGGTCTTTATTAAAGTTTTCGACAACTATCCGATCTTTAAAAAAGCAGAAAATTTCAAAGACTCAGATATACAACTATCTCGACCAGCTTATGTTTAAATTGGAATCAGCAATAGTATGCATCCACCAATCGACAAACCACCAAAATATGAAATTACTTGGGGTCTCATAAATCAATTTAACCTCCATTGTATTGAAGGAGTTTATCAACAATGTCTAAAAATTACTCCAAAATTCTTTAATTAAATTGAATTACAATAGATCAAATATCTTGATATATTTGAAAATTATATTAATTTAATTCTAATTGCCATCGAATTAGACGACCTTGATTGTAATTTGTTTTTATATT
Organism: Erythroxylum flavicans; assembly: GCA_027576715.1. Lineage (NCBI taxonomy): Eukaryota > Viridiplantae > Streptophyta > Magnoliopsida > Malpighiales > Erythroxylaceae > Erythroxylum > Erythroxylum flavicans. The sequence goes on from JANZXP010000009.1 coordinate 7,015,793, forward strand.
ATATTTAATAAATCCACATAAATATTTAGAAGCTGTTTGAATATTAAATTTGAAAGGCAATATATCAACTTTTCATTTTCTTAATGTTTTAATAATGATTATTTACATAGAATTTACATAGAAAACAGTAGTGAATGTTTTCTAGTACTAGGTGCTATTAATTGTTTTTGTAATAATTCGGAGCATTCATTAATAAATTCTTGGACATTTTGTTGTGTATAAGAAATATTATTCTTAATATTAATTTCGTGTGACTGGTTTTTTTGTGTTATTTCAATTAATTGATTATTAGTATTCTTGTAAGGATCTAGTAAATTTTCACTACAAAGTTGTTCTATTAAATTTTCCATATCATATTGTAAAGTAAGACTTCCTTCTTTACATAACCAACATTTACATATTTTCTTTTTCTGAGGACAATAGTTTTTCTTTGGTTTAGTTTGCCACTGAGGAGAATATCCTTTTTCAATTACTTATCAAACTAGTTATGCTTTAACTAATTCTCATCATAGTATTGAATTTAAAAATACAGATTGAATTCAATAACCAAAATTGAATAAACCAAATCTAACCTCAGGCAGAGATCTGCAAGGAAAAACAGCAATTCCAGAACAAGCAAGAACAATCCCATGACTCGACCACAGATGTCAAGCAATGAAAATCAAGACGGGGTGATCAACAGAGACACTAATTGAGAAGCAGAAACCAAAGGATCATCAATGTGGATGACGACGAAACAACTCAGCAGCACAATTTTTGATCGTGTGTTAAAGATCTCAGATTAATTCTTAGGTCACATACAAAGGAGAAAACATATGCAGATGCTCTTCTTAAATCATCTTTCCAAGCAGACACAAACTAAAACATCAATATGACATAAACCAGAACATCAACCCTCAAATAATCTTGTAAAGCGGCAAATGAGATGATAAAAGCAACCATCCACTACTATAGAGGCAAACCAACTTTCTCAAGCTAGTGCAACCAAGAGAAGCATTCAATGTCTTTATACAGCAATAGCCTGGAGCTCCAAACGCATGCTGCAACAGGGCAGGACAAACTAGTGTCGTAACACATGAAAAATTGTACCAAATTGGCAAGAAAGAGCCTATAGGAGGCCAAAAAACTATCCTCTGCCAGATAATGTAGTTTCCAGCAGTTTGAAGAGAAACTGAAATACCAGTATAAACTATCTTACATCCAACAATGACATAATGGACATATATGAAGTGAGAGAAGCCAAAGACAAAGGAGCGAAGTAGAGATACCAACACAACCAACAATAGACAGGAAACTATAATCTGGTCGATTTAACATATTAATACAAATTCTCATTCACGATTCAAAGGCAGCTCCCCAATGTAGCATGACTCCCATCCTAAAATAACAACTCTGTGTTAGAAAACAATGGTCTAACATTGACATTGACTGGCAAAAAATGAACCCGAGAATCACTTAAAGTAGCAGCAAAGTTCTACGCATTAGGAAAACTAAATGCCATACATTAAAGCTACAATAGAAATTCCTATGTCTTGATGTAAACTCTGACCAGATTTAAGAGGAGCTAGCCAGTTATATTGTCTTAGTATTATCCGGATGAAGTGGCGGTAGTTCTTAAATTCAACCAATAAGGAATAAGGAATGAACCAACAGCGCCAGCATGCTTTTCCAAGTTTCACCAAATGTGAGAAATAACCCAACTAAGACTAATCAAGTTGTGTAGCTAATCATGAGCATGCCCCTCAAATATAATCTCCAATAAAAACTAAGATGATCCAAACAAGGTGAATTTGTACTGAGTCGGGAAATTGTCATTAGTCAAGTAAAAACAAGAGGGAAAATTAAGCAATCTTAGCCAGACGGCAATAGTAGGTAGAATTAATCTAAAGAACCAAAAATCTCAACACAATGTAGCCACCAAAGATTAGAAATGTTATAGTCCATTTGTAATTTGTAAGAAATTCTCTTTCGAACTCGCATGATCAGTGCATAAAAGCATAGATAACAGTGGTAATATAAACAATGAGGGCAGAGGAAACCAAGAGGACCAAAGCTGAAACGGAATGAACAGCACTCTTACTCCCACAAGACAACAACCCCAAGCGAATTTCAATTACATTGACCATTGACAACACCAAGAAAATGCAACCCATAACCGACCCAATAGCAGAACCCAGCATCCCCAGCCTCAACACCTTGAGATTGATGCGCGCTCGAAACGCCTCGTTCACGTCTTTACTGTTGAGCAAATTGATGGCGAGTTTGAGGCCCTGAGCCACCAGAGAAGAGAAGAGGAAGAAGCTAAAGGACACAACCTCGAAGACAAGAAGCTTCTTTACAACGTCTATACCAGCGTCGCAAGCGGAGCGGTTCTCAAGGCTGTGCTGGTTTGGAGTGGTGAGAGAGAGGCCAACAAAGACGGCGATAGTGAAAAGTGAGTTGACGTTCACCAGACCGTCAAGAGCTGTGACATGAACGCTGGTTGTGGAGGAAGATGAAGACTCCTTGGGAGATCTGAGAATTGTTTGTAACAAAAACCAAAAAGAGACATGAGCTACATATAGGGAAAGAAAGAAATAAAATAAAAATATAAACAAAGCTTACTCCGCCATGGACATCATTAATGGTACGAATAAGAAAGCAGAGACACAAGGAAGAAGAAGAAGAAAGGGGAAGGGCTTAATTAGCTAATGCTTGAACCCGATGGAGGAAACTTCCTTTAGGGGGAGGGGAGGGGGCATTGCTTGTGTGTGTTGTTGGATGAAAAAGAGAGATGCTTTGGGTTTTAGTACGGACAAGTCAGTCGGCCAGTGGCAAGAGCCATTGCTTCTAAGTCGGGTTTTTTTTTTTTTTTTGGGTGTCTTAAAAACTTGCAAGCATGTTGGATTGTCCCAAGTTAACAATTATTAAGAGAGACAGACAGAAGAAAGCACATGAAACAACGGGTAGAAAAATTTAAAGTGGGTGTTTCGTGTCGGATCGGATCTTTGTCCTAATTCAACAATATCTTTTTACTGGATTACCCTCGGTAAGTGATCTTCTGTTCTACTATTCAGTTCTCATATTTTTATAAGATCTCAACCATTCAATGCAGATATATTCGAAACAGAGAAAACAGATCCTTCGGAATTCTTCTCAATTGCCCTTTTATTATCTTAAAGATCAGATATACGAGTAGGGAAGTGACTGAGCTAATGCAATTGCAATGCTAAAGGGTCTGAGTCAAGTGTCTGTTTTTTAATTTCTTCCAACTTAAATTCGTTACAACACATATTTGTCAGTGAGTGGTGTGTATGATAAGTTTGCCGCATACAGCCAATTTAGAGATCTAAATCTTAACCTAAATCGGCTTCTATCATCTTTGTATTCACCTAATGTTCTCCGAATTTGAAAAAACCAAGCCAATAACAGATCAGAAGCATCAGTCACTATTTCACGTGTTGAACTACACAACAATAGCATACAGAACGGACAGGAGGATTTCTTTCACACTTAAACCGCTGAAAAAGAAACAAGATGTCCTAAGAGGAATGAAGGACTCTTTTTCTATTTTAAACGGTAATAATGCTTATGATAATGAGAGCATCTTTATATAAGTTAGAAGATGAGAGTGTTAGTTAGAAATATTGCATGGTAAGCGGTAGCATTGTACTAACTAATGAGATTGTTAATAGTAGAATCAGCTTTTAGTGGTGCATTATGTTTACGATGATTGAACGTGATAATGAAAAGAAACACTATATGAACTTGAGGTTTGGCATAATAATCTTAATATTATCTATAAATATGAGATAATAATCATTTAAATAAATTGATGATTGTAAAAACAAAATTTCTTACAAATGTCATGCATATGATAATTGAGTTTATCTTTATACTTAAATTTCTTACAAATTATTAGCTGCAAATTTTGGAGTAAATATTTGGTGTATATTTATTGTTATCTTATTGGTTTCAATTTTGGTAATATAGAAGTTAGGAGTAAGAATAGGAAGGTAGAGATATATTTGGATTTTTTGTTGCTTTAGGACGGTTATAAACCTGTGTATATATATTCTTTTTTATGATATACAGAAGAGGGTGAAAAGGCAATTTAACCTTTTCAATTTTCATGATATCAGAGCCAGGTTTAAATTATAAAAAAACAGAATTCTTTTTGATAGCCATGGCCACCGGAGAAGAAGAAAAGAAGAATGACGAAAAGAAGGTGCACGACTCGTACGCAATGACCTCTGTCAATGTGCCTGGAGTTTTGATCACTTAGGTACAATTGAAAGGAGACAACTACGAAGAATGGGCCATGGCTATGCATATAGCCTTGCGTGCCAAAAGGAAGTGCAGGTTTGTTGACGAATCCATCAAGAAACTTGTAGATAAATCACCTGATCTGGAAGAGTGGTAGACTGTCAACGTCATGCTCGTATCGTGGGTATTCAACACCACTGAACCCACGTTGCATTCAACAGTGACACAAGTTGTGGAAGTTAAAGACTTATGGGATGATATTAAACAACGTTTCTCCATTAGAAATGAATCTCGTGTACAACAGCCGCGGAGTGATTTGGACAATTGTAAGCAACACGAAAAATCTGTGATGACTTACTTTGGTTGATTAAAATCCTTGTGGGATGAATTGAGCAATCATGATCCCACACTAGTGTGTAGTTATGCTGTGTGCAAGTGTGGAATTTCTGCAGAATTAGAGAGAAAACGTGAAGAAGAAAAGGTTCATCAATTTTTGATGGGTCTCGATGATGAGGGCTTTGGCACTGTGCATTTGAACATCTTGAGTATAGAACAATTGCCCAATCTGAACTGAGTATATGCGATGATGATCTAATAAGAACGATTGCACACTGTGACCAAAGGAAAGGAAGAAACTGGGACCCTGATGAGCTTTGCAGTCAATGCCAAGACTCGACATCAGAAGTATGAGGTGAAGGAAAAATCAATCTGCAAACATTGTGGTAAAATCAGACACAACGACGATGGTTGCTTTCAACTGATTGGGTACCCGAATTGGTGGGGTGATAAGCCTCGCAATCAAAGATGTGATAGTAGTAGAGGCCGCGGCTGTGGCTCTGGTTCATCGCGGGGTTGAGGCAGACAGGCAAGGGCCAATGCAGCTCAAGAAGGCAGTAACAGTATTGGTGGAGAGGCATCAGTTAGTGATGCGAACAAGGAAGGTATTAGTGGGATCAGTGCCGAGCAATGGAAGGCGATCATGAATGTGCTCAACTCTTAACAGTTAGCCAACGACGAAAACTTGATAGGTAACATTAAAATTCGATGGATAATTGACACTAGGGCTTTGCATCACATGACTAGTGTTAAGCTCAGAATGAACAACTTATGGGACATCTCGTCGTGTCTTGTAGGCATGCCCAATGGTAAAAGTGCCACGATAGTAAAGAAAGGAAAGGTGCAACTTAGAGAAAATTTGATTCTACGAAATGTTTTCTATATGTCGTAATTGAATTGCAACTTAATTTTTGTTTCCCACTTGCTAAATAATGAAAAATTTATCGTTTAATTCACTCATAAATTTTGTGTTATTTATGACCGCACTTTGAGTATGGTGATTGATATGGGTGAACAATATGCGAGGGGCTTTACCACTTCAAGGAAATGAATAGCATACATGTGTTCGCTCAAGGTTACACACTCTAAGTTTTAATATTTTTAACCTTGGTAATTACCACAAGCGTACGGGTCGTTCACGTAGTACCTAAGGTGTTGATCCCACGAGGAAGGGAACTAGTCCTAAGTCTAATGGCAGCTAAGTCACAAACCTAACAACTACTGCAGAAAAGTAAATCAATTGATAATCAGATATGAGAATTGAAAGTGTTAAAAGCAATAGAAAAGTAATCACATAACCAAATCCAAAATTAACTTAGAAATCACCAAGTTTGAGAAAGGGGATTTTAATTCGAAATTAAAGAAACTTAACCAACTATGCAATTTTTGGTTCAACAGGTTTAGACGGTCCTAGGGTGAATTACTCTCTCTCGAGTTATAATTCTTAACCCTAATTTGATAAACCCTAATTCAATTTATGGGAAGTTCGATCTCTAAATTCACAATCGACCCAAAAACTAAATTAGATCTAAAATTGTCTACTAACCTACTAGAAGCCTATGTTCAATCTCTCGTTACACGATTCTACTGATTTGATTTAATCCTTTACCTATCAATTCACCCAACTCTCTTTAGCCCAAATTGATTATTTTCACTTAGCTCACCCTCTCGATCTATCGCCAAGTTATAAAGAACATGATTTAAGTCACAATCCAATCAATAAAAACATAATTGAATAGACTTCATTAATCTCAAAAATCAAATCTAAAGGTGAGTTTAGACATCAACTCAACATTCAACCAAGCAAATCTCAACACCTATTTCAATTCTATACATGAATAAAATTGAAATAACGGAAATACTATAGAGAATAGAATTCGAGATAGTGATAATGGGAAACCTCCTATTTCGGGAAGTATTTCGTATTAAGCTCTTCACCATGTCTCTCTTCCTTTGTCTCCTTCCTCAATCTCTCGGTGTCACCCTAGGTTTTCTCTCAAAATTGGTGAAATAGAAACTTTTTCGTTAAACTCTTGACTCTCTCCTTTCCAGACTTCTGTTGGCTGTCACATCATATTCTATCTATATCTTCGAGGCTCTAGGTCAAAGTTAGGGTCAAAACGGTCCAAAAATTCGTTTGAAACTTAAATTTTTCTATCAGCCTAACATAGTGTACGATCGTGGCCTTGCCTGCCATGATTGCAGCCTATATTGACGCTATCTGTCATGATCATGGCCCGTGTGCACAATCATGGCCTGGCTGTTTCTGGTTCTTCCTCTTTTGCCACGATCGTGGCCTGTGTGCACGATCATGGCCTATGCTTTTTGACCCAAAAACTCTTTAACTCTTCCTGTTTTTTGCCGTTTACCCTAAAACACTAGCACACACATCAAGGTACGTAAAAAATATACAATTTAAGCTCAAAGATTCAAACTAACCCATAAAAACATTTAAACATAAAAACTAACCTAATTAAACCCTAAATGCATACTAAACACTTGAAATAACATTAAAATACTTATCAAATCTAACCCTAAAACACAATACAAATCACAACTATCAGTGACAAGGAGAAGAGTGGGGGAGAGCATAAAGGCAAGGTGGACTCTCCCAAGCATGGCAAATATGTCGAGCATAAGAAGGGCAAGAGCACCAACGATAGAGACCAAGGTGAGAAAAAGTTCACACTTAAATTGGTTTTGTGATAGATCACATAGGGCTAGGGATTGTCGGAAGAAAAGTAAGCTCTCGGCCTTAATCTAGGAGAGGGAAGGAAGTGAACCGAAGAAGTGACGATAGGCTTACTTCAACTCTTCAATACTGTCAAGAAGATGGAGTTGCCTAAATCCGATAAGAAGGGCCACTTATTCGTTGATCCTAAGATTGGTGGCCAAGTGGTAAAAGCATTGGTGGATACCGACGCTACCAACAACTTCTTTCTAGTGGAAGAAGCTAAGCGGTTAGGCATCAAGTCTATCAAGGATGAAGGGTGGATCAAGGCTGTGAACTCAAAAGCAACAACCATACATGGAAGTGCCTGAGGAGTTCCGGTCTGCCTTGATGATTGGTATGGCGAAATTAACCTTTTGATTGTTTCTTTGGATGATTATCCTTTAGTGCTTGGGATGGAGTTCTTTGACACCGTCAAGGTGATGCCAATCCCGTTTGCCAATGCAATGTGCGTCGTACAGGAAGGCAAGACGTGTACGGTGCAACTTTTGAGGGAAACAAGACTTCTAGCCAAGCGTATTTCGGCCATCCAACTCTTGGAAGAAGAGACGCCACCCAAGTTGCCAAAAGCCCAACCACTTAGGAAAGAGGTGGATAAGGTGAGCAAGAAGGTGCAAGGCACAATAACCCCTAAGTTTGATAGAGCTAGGAGGCAACAGATAGAGTCGATGGGTGAAGACTCCAAGTTTGTGAAGAAGGCAAACTTTATGGTATGGAGCCAATTCCTCAAACGTCCGAAGACCACATGGAAGCAAGTAAGTTGGTGAGCTTTTGTGGCAAGTTGTGACTTAGTGAAGAAGCCAAAGCCGAGAGGAGTAACCTTGGAGGTGGATGCTCAAAGTACAAAGGCAAGTTTTGGGAGCCATTACAAGTCCAAGAGTTCTTTTGGTAGATTGCTTCGAGGAGTAGAAGCAAAGCCCACAAGCCATAAGTTCGAGAGAATTGGCAAGTCGAGCAAGGACATATCGATTCAGGGATAAAGGTGGGATGTCAAATACCAAAGGCAAGCAACCATTCAGGCCAAGGAGGCAAAGGTTAAGGAAGGAGAATATAGAACAACATCAGAAGTATGCAAGACCGAAGCAACAAGGACATTGCAGGTTGAGTGGGGGAGAATGTCACACAGTGAAAGTTCGCCCCACCAAAGAGCCTATGTTCATCAATGGACCCCACAGTCATCTAGAAGATTCTCCATAAGTCTAGAGAGGATGGAAGACTCTAGGTAGCACACTACAACAAAAACATACATTTCGCGTTGTTTTTAAAGTAGACGTCGCGAATTGTCAAAAGTCACAAAAAGAGCCAAGATTTCGCGATGTTGTATGCAAACGTCGTGGATAAACGAAGTGTTTAACGTCATTTTTTTGGAAAGATGTCCCAAAATAGTAAATGCGACGTTCTGGTGAATTAAACGTCAGGAAAGGCCAGGTCCACATTATTCCCCTCGCCCCCACTAGAACGACGTCATGTCGTTGGCCCAACACGACGTCGTTTTTGTATCCTTGAAAGTTAAACTCCCGCTTTTCAACCAGATGAGATGACATCATATCCCCACCCCCATAACGACGTCGTCTCATCTTATGTGTAAATGAAATACAGATGTTCATCAGTCTCCCGTGTTTAGCTCTGTCGCCTTCCCTCTTCCTCGAGCCACCTTCCCTCTCTCATCTTCTGTTGTGCTTGGAATCTGTGGAGGTTGCTTCACCAGTTGACGTCCCTCTATCGTATACAGTTGGAGTGCATGTGCATGTTGGTTGAGGTAAGTCTTGTAACTACTTTGCTTGCGATTAATGTCGGGTAAAATGTTAGTTTTTGAGTCGATTGAAGTGGACGATTTAATTTAGGTTTAAGATTGCTTATTCGTTTGTTTTGATTATCTGTAACATAATGTATTTGGCTTTGAATTAAAGTATGTTAAGGAAAAAGAGATTATATGTTTAGGTGATTTAGGATAATATGGTGAAGGCTTTGAAGTGTTCGTTGAAAGTTCAGAGAGGGTTTATGGATTTGAATCACGTTTGTATTATGGATAATACAAAACTATAGAAGTAGAAAATGAAATATTATCAATTGCAACCCGCCCTAATGGATAAATATTATTTACTTATCACAATATATGTTAAATTTAGTTATATGGCCACATTTGACATCACTTATCTTGTGAGAAAATATCAAATGTCGTTTGCTCCATTTGTAAATGTAAACCATCATGGACATCTATATTGCTTAGTTATACACTTTTAACCAATAAGCCTATTGACAATTTATATTGGCTCTTTTGTACATTATTAAGGTGTATAAATGAGAAGATGCCTAATGTTATAATTACGAATGAGTATAAAAGTATTAATATACCATTAAGGTGGTATTTCCAACTATAATAAACTATGTTTGTGGTATATACTAAAGAAATTACTTGAGAAATTTAGTATCCACAAAAGTTATAAGAATTTGAAGGATACATTTCTAGATGTTGTGTATGATGCCAACAAATGAAGAATTTATATTAAAATGGAATGAAATGATTATGGAGTTTGACTTAGAAAAAAACTGATGGGTTGTCTTTATTTGATGAAAGAATCAATTGGGCTTTAACATATGTGAAAGGGTATTATTTTAGGAGAAATATAGGTGATATAAAGAAGTGAGGGAATAAATGCTTACTTTGAAAACTATGTTCATACTAGTAGCAACAATGACAAGAACATTGCCCAGTAAAAATCTTACTACCACGCGGGATCTTAGGAAAAGGTCAAACATGAAATTAAGTTTGATTACTTATAGGGGGAGTAGCATATCATTAGCAACAGATTTTGACATTAAGAAAAAATTTAAAAACACACACCAATAACATGTATGAGATATTATGAGATAAGAAAAATTATACAATGAAAATAATATTTTGACTTGAGTTATATATTATAAGATATATTATGACTTGAGTTATATATTATAAGATACATATTGACTTGAGTTATATATTTTTCTAAAGTGATCTGTAGTCATATTACGCATTTGTACTGGCACAATTTGGTAGCTATGATTACTTAATTTGCTCAAGCTAAAAACTTGTCCAAATAAATACATGAAAGGAAAGTAGAACCAGATATTCATGTTATACGTCAATTATTTGCTGGAATTGTAAGGCTAGAAACTTGAGACTGACATTTATGTTATTTAATGAAACGACTAAAAAAGGTGTTCACTCCCTTTGATTGATATTGATGTTTGCAAGGTTGAGAAAGTGAAAGATGTTGAAATTTTGGTGAATGACATAGGTTAGTCAAATGTTTAATTTTCTTATTAATGGACATTGCATTAGAGAGATCATAGATAAGGATTTACAGTGATGGGTGTAATGAGAAAAAGGGATTTATGGATTTACAGTGATGGATGTAATGAGAAAAAGGGATTTATTACTGATGTCTTCGTTGCTGTAATGAGAAAAAATGGAAGTTTAAGGACTGATAGTTGAAACATACACATATACATCACTTGTCCATAGTGAGTGTAACTTTGGTATAGTAGACAAGGCCTGACAATGAAAAAGATTGAGGAATTACTAATACCAAAAAATTGTAGGCACAAAGAGATTGATATGAAATATACAATGAGAAAGGTTGTTGCAAGAAGAATTCCTAAGACATAATATATAAGTAGTGCGGTAACAACATGGCGAGTTGAATCATCAGTTTCTGCCACCAAAACTTTTAGAGATAGATTAGGTATAAACCTATCACACTGAACCAAGGGCCCTCCAACTACTTGTTGTGACCTCTGCATGACACCATGAACTTAAACACCATTAACATCTTCCATGTCCTCATTAATTCGTGACTCATCTTCCTCCGAGAGCCCCTCACCTTCACCTGTGACCCCATCTCGTATTTCCTCTTGATCGTCTTGCATATCACGATTGAGTTCCGCCGAATCATTTGTCACGAGACCATTATTGTTGGTGTGAACTATCCACATCAACTAGATTTGAAAAGACTAACAATGAATTTGATAGGTAAGAAAACCTTCCTTGTTCCACTAGAGATCTTGCACATCCTATTGGAAACAACCTCTTCGAACATAACACATCAAGAAATTATACAGAAGAAGATATTAAGTACCACAAAATAATGGTTCAACAGACCCACACAAACTTGAGAAACCATTACAGTATTTCTATAACTTGAGTAACATATATAGAGCACAATGCTTACAAAATAGGAGTAGTGGATAAAGTAAGGAATTAAAGGTGAGAACCACTGATTTGTTTTATCATGTATGCGTCAAGAATGGCCATTAAAAAAAGATAATTTGCGTGTACTTGGCTTGAAGACATAAAATGTAACATCCCCTCACTTATGGGAAGGGCATTTTGGTCATTTTGGTAAATTGGAATGGGTTAGGAGTATTTTAAAGTGTTTTTGACATATTCATGCATTCATATATGCACATGAATAATAAATAGTGAAATTTTTGCACATGAAATGAATGTACATGCATGCATGACATTTTCCCGGTTTTTAATTGTGAATAATTGAGTTATATAGAAAAAGTGTCTTAAGTGATTGATAATTGGAATTGGAGAGGTTCTTTAGGGTTTTCCTAATTTTAGAGAATTATAGAAATTTTTCGGGAATTTTCTGGAATTGTTTCCGGACCCGGAAAATTTTCAATTGACTGATTAGGGGTCAACCAGTAGGAAATTTGTTGTCCAATGGCAATGAAAATTCAGACATATGAAATTGGGAATTTTTAGAAGTGAGCCATTGGAAATTGTAGAGAAATTGAAGTGAGTTGGGAAGAAATTTATAAACCTATGAGAATGTGACACTTGTCACATTTTAAACTATTAAAAATTCAGCCTTTTAATGAGTCTTCTACGACTCCTACATGATTCTTCTTGTATCTTCTTTGCCTAAAGGGTTTAAGGAAATTTTTGGCTTGAAAGCTCTCTCTCATCCGAAGGTGAGAAATTACTTGCCTTTTTATGAAATTTTCTCATTCTTTCTTCTCTCTTCCACTCTCCTACACCATATCCACCCTTCTTTGACTCACCAAACATCAAAACTTCCAATCCTTCATTAACATGAAGGTGAAACCGTGAGTGTGAGGGAGCAAAATTGAAGAATTTTGAAAGATTGCAAGAATTGGAGTTTTTCAGGTGTAATTGGTAAGTTTGTGTTCTTCAATGTTCTTGAATAAGAATTTCATGCATAAATAGTATGAAAACATGCATGAATTGCATGGATTGATATCTTGCATAAGATGGGTATGTTTGGTCTTGATGATGAGTGATAAATGCATTTAGAAGTGAAAGAAAAAAATTAAATGATTGTTTAGGTATTATATGATGTCTTGATAAAATGGAGTTTATGAAATGATTAAATTGTGAGAATGCTGCCAAAATTAGGTTTAAATGGAGAATGATGGGTTGTAGGTGAATGATGGTGAAATTAGAAGTGATTTGTGTGCTAAATTGTGTGAAATTGTTATAGAAGAAGATGAATGAAAGATTAGATGCAAATCTGGAAATTTGGCAGATTTAGGTCATCCCAGTGATCTGATCATAAGTTTTGTTATAGGTGTGATATGGAGGTGATTCTTGGCTTAATAGAAACTAGAGGAGTGTAGCTTCATTTCATATGAAGATAGGAAAGTCGAATTCTGGCCAGAAGAGTGCTTAATTTGAGTTTGAAAATAAACTTGAATATCAGCATGAACAGTGAATGTAATGAATTTGTGCAGAACCTTTAGAGGTCAAATTGAAAATGAATTTGGCTGAATTAGTGAATGTGATCTTCTGGAAAGTTGAAGATATGTTTGTTAGCTTTAATTT
>JANZXP010000009.1:7109490-7124751 GCA_027576715.1 Erythroxylum flavicans
ATGCTAGATAGAAATGATTAAGGCCCTTTTTCTTTTAACCCTTGACTTAAATGACCCACCTATCTTATTTCCCCTTGAAAACCCCTTTGAGCCTTTACTCCTTTTGTTTCTTAAAGAAAGTATCCCATTCTAAAACATCAAACCCCATTAGCCTTATCTATTTACAAGTTTAATAAAGTGCTAAATTAGGTAGTTTTGGGACTTTTGGATATATTTTTTCTGAGATGAGTTTACCAATACTTCTACTCATAAAGCACATTGTATTTACCTATTGTTATTGTTCATTGTTTCCTTAGTATTTAAAAAAAGAATCAAATATAGTAGTAATAATAAGTGTTGAGTAGTTATTTATTTACATGCAATTCTCATAAATACATTTTATTGTCCTTTTGTATACTTAGTGCTTTATGACTACTTGTGAAGAACCCCTCAAACCCTTTTGAATTACCTTAACCTTAGCCCCATCTTTTGATATATTTTAGCATGTAATCACTGTAGAAGAGAATTGGTATATTTGTAAGCCTATGGTAGTGTGATTTCCTGTAGGGAGTTTTGAGTGAAACACTAACCTGTAAACACTTGAGTGAAATGAATGAATCCCGTGAGGAAAATTCATTGTGAGTTTATGCTTATCTTTGAATGATAGTATCATAAGTTGGGTTTGTTTATGTGCACTGATGAAAACTAGTCATAATGTGTGTAGTAGCTTGACGTTCGATTGGCCAAATGTTGAATGATTGCATGCACTTGGTTTCTTTGAAAACGAATTGATAGAATTTGACGGTCATGTTTAATTTGCTCGAGGGCGAGCAAAAGATTAAGTGTGGGGGAGTTGGTTAGTGTCTTTATTTTCTATCTTTTTATGTGTTAGTTTTCTTTATTTTGAGGTTTAAAGTTATACTTAATGGAAATTAAACTTGTTTAATGTCAAGGTATATTTTGGAACCAAATAGAAAGAACTGTAAACATTTTGGGACAAAAAGAGTTGAACTAGGCGTTGAACCTAACTAGACATGGCCTCGTTCAGTGATACCTATGTGACAGTCACCAGTAGAAATTTTTAGAGATTTTTTTTGGGCTTTAGCCTTGCATTTGAAGGCTGCAGAGTGGAAAGGAGTGAGTGTAGGTTTTTAAAGGAGATTTGACACTGTTCACGGACCAACAATTATTTCACTAAATATAAAACAATAGCACGTAGCATGTGGAAAGTAAGTAACGTGTGCGTTTTTCATGAGCAGATGGCCAATACGATAGCAAAGCATGAGCAAAAGGTATACAATATAGGAAGCACCAAAACGCTAGCTTGTGGGAGATAAAACGCAAACGTACAATGACACATCAAAAACGCAGACTATGCATTTTACTTAAAACACACAGCTAAAGGTTTTATACGAAAACAATAAGGTGGCCACCAATGTTTATTTGTCACATCAACATAACAATAATGTAGAACTGAATAGAGAAGAAAAGGTTACGGCTTAAGCAACGAAAAGGGGGAACATAACACATTCATAGAGGAGGATAATGCCCAACAGAAAAAGAGAAAAATAAAACAAGGACGCCAGCTGGACAGGAAACAAAGAAGAAAATCAAGAATGCCCCAAACGTGGATAGTCGCAAATAGTTAGGAAAAATTGTAATGTTGGGTAACTAAACTCTTATTTCTTTCTTTACAGAATCCTAGTTATCAAACTCTGAATGTTGTGAGACTTCTGTTCTTTCTTTGAATCGATTTATTAGTCAAGTATTAATTATTTTTCTGGGTTATTATTTTATAGTTAGGTGCGCAACTAGTTTGTGATTTTATTCAATCAATTGTTATATTAAATAGGTTGACGTTCAATTCTTTTAATCAAAAGTTATGACTAGGATTTTTGTATACTACGTTAGGGACATGATTCTAGAAAAAATAGTTGCCTAGGCTAAATATGCATCATATATATGTTGGCTAGTTTGTTGATTTTCTTGATTCGTAAAGCTATTAATTAATTAAATCTGAGATCGTATCCAGGTTATTGATTAAGAAGGGTTAATTCGAATACATGTTTTAGTTAACTAAACATAAGAGAAAATAGGTAAAGAAATTTACTACGACGAATGATTAACCAATAAATTGATTATTTTTAGTGTCAATGATTAAAACAAGTTCAATAATGAAGGAGAACGAAAACTAAGATTTAGTCCTATTGATTGTTAAATTCTCATTGTTTTATTGCGTAACTACTAACATATGAATTCCTTGTGGGAACGATACCTACTTTCCACTACTACATTAATTTGTGTTGCAGGATGTTGGTTTCTTTTGATATTTAGTTGTAAGCGACAATATTCACCAGTTAGCAGTCTTTAAAAGAGAAAGAGTAAAAGAAATGTAGTAAATAAATAATAAACAAAAATAAAACAAAACCAAAAGTTAAATCTATTTTGTTTTTGTAGATTTGTAAATATTAATGCCTAGTCTCTGGCAATGGTGCTAAAAGCTTGGTTTTCTACTTCCATATGTGTATGATGTAGTTATAAGTAGGATGTGCAAGTATAGGTTGATCCCACAAGGACTACTAGCTAACTACCTACTGTACATAAACTTAATAAGCTAGAACAACGATTATAGATGATTGAATAAGAAAATAAAGTAAATATCAAGGCTAAACACTAAGGCAATGCAATAATCAAGAATATATTAATCAATGGTATAACTATATTTAGGTGAGCAATTATATAGGACTTTAATATATCCAATTTTGCTATTTCTTACTTCTCTCTTAAGACATATAACCCCTATTCATATGTATTGATATCCCTTTTGAATTTAGATAACCTAATAATTTTTAATTTTTTCTATAAACTTTTTTGATAGGTTTTGCCCTAACCTATGAAGATTTTGTAATTTTGTCTTGAATAACTCATATTTAACCCTCTTTATCCATGTTATAACCTAAACATATATCACTTCTCTTGAATCTCAATGCATGAATCAACTATTGTATCTTTCACTTTTTCTCATTCTATTAAGTTAATATAAAAATATGTATAAATCATAAGAAAATTTTAAATTCATTGAACCAAAAATCAATGAAAATATATTATATCCTATGTTCAACCTACCTAAATCTATATCCCAATTTAGTTTATAATCACACAAAGAACATTAATACAAAGATAATAAAGAAAACAAGATAAAGAATCCATTGTTCTTGAATCTTGAATATTTAAAAAATTCTTGTTAAAATCTTACCTTTTAGGGAATGATGTAGTCTTGATCAAAACTGAAGTAAAACAGTTTCAAAATGACTTTAGGATGTTTCATGCCCACAAAAAACACATTTTCTTTTATACTTCGCTTTTCTTTAAAATCTAAATCCCTAGCTTTTTAATAAGTTACATTTCCTCAAACATAAGTCCATATAGCTGGTTGTGTTCTCAGAGAAATTCTTAGTAAATCCATAATGATAACACAGGACCTACAAGAGATCATGTAAGTCCTTGTGTTCTTTATCTAGGGGGCAACATAGGCCTATGTAAGGTGCATATGTAAAATAAAAATGACCACCTTTAAATGTGACCCTTAACATAGTAACGTGTAGGCATCAAGTTTATAGGTCCTTTACTAATTTTTTTAAAATTACTCTAATTCAATCTTCTCTTCTAATTTCATCCATTAATGCTTTGAATGATTTTGTTTAACATGAGAAGCCTAGATTATTTTGTCTATTAGAAAAAACAGACTAAAAAATCTGAATAAATTAGGTTGTTTGAAGTCAATGGTAGATAAAGGCTAATCACCAGTACCATGATTATAGAAGAATCATTATTGTTTATGATGAGAATCTCATAGAAGTGGAAGTGTTGGAAGCAAGTGAGCAATTCATTCACACAAAACTGACATTTAAAATGGAGCAGTCTTCAGTTTTGGCTACCTTTATCTATGGTTTTAATATTGCTTTTCAAAGATTGGACTTATGAAATTCATTGAAAAGATTAAAAGGGTCAGCTAGCATTCCATGGATTATAAGTGGTGATTTCAACTCCACTATTTATCGATCTGAAGCTGAAAGGAATTGTAATTTGCTCAACTACAATATAGATTGGTTTGATTGTACTGAAGATGTGGAAATTTCTGACCTAAAATTCAAGGGTTAAAGATTTACTTGGAGCAACAAGCAAAGTTCTAAATGGCTCATTAGAAAGAAATTAGATAGGGCCTTGGTGAATGTTAAATAGCTGGAAACTATTCTAAATAGTAAAGCCATCTTTTTAAATCTAGGGTTTTCAAATCATACCCCTATTAAAGTTGATAACCTCATCAAAAAGGTTTATATAAAATACCCATTCAAATTTAACAATTTTCTTACTATTGTGGAAGGATTCAAAGAAGCCATTACCAAAGGTTTGGAGTTTGAGGTATCTAGTATTAAACAATTTACTTGTATGCAAAAACTAACTATAAAGCAAGAATTGAAGAGATTAAATGGAAGAAGGCAAAAAAGCACATAACAAGAGATATAAGCAGCAAGACTACAACTCTCATTTATACAAAAATCATTAGCTGATTATCCTACTGATGAGATTATTGTGAAGGAAGAGAAGGAAGCCATGAAGCACTATAGGCAAGTAGTAGATAACCATTGTTCATTATTAAGATAGTGGTCCAAAGTCAATTGGATTGAGGATAGGGATAGATGCACTAAGTTTTTCTTCAATACAGTGTTGGCAAGGAGGAATATTTATAGGATTACTTTGATTAAAGCATAATTAGGGTAGTTTATATAGTAGCAAACTGAGGTTGCTCAAGATGCCTTGGCACATTTCCAAAAGTTCCTAGGAACTGAAGGAAATGCCAGCATTTATAATGCAGATCTCAGGATCTGTATTTTTGCTAAAATTCCTGATGCTGTAGCTAATCTTCTAAACAGGCAGGTCACGGATCAAGAGACAGAGGCAATGGTGTTTAAAATGAATGGTTCAAAGGCTCTAGGACCAGAGTGTTTGAATGGTTTCTTCTATAAAAAAACATGGGATAAAATAAGAAAACTAATTAAAGAAGCAGTGCACGAGTTCTTCAAAAATGGAATATTGCTCAAAGAGATCAACAAGACCTCATTGTGTTTGATTCCAAAAATTCATAACCCTATTACATGAAGTGAATTCAGACCTATTTCCTACACTAATTTCATTTATAAGATTATTGCTAAAATCCTTGCCAATAAAGTAAAATCTGTTCTACACCTCATCATCAGTAAGAACCAAGGAGCCTTTTTAAGCAAATGGAATATTGGAGATAATATCCTAATCTTGCAGGAGCTTCTGAAAGGGTACACAAAAGGAAACTCCCCTCAAAACTGCATTATAAAAGTGGATCTTCATAAAGCTTTTGATAGTGTCAGTTGGAGCTTTATATTAAAGAATATAGGAGTTATGGGTACCCCCCATATTTTTATCAAATGGATTCAAGAGTTTATATTTACGATTTCCTTTAGGATTATGATCAATGGGAGTCCTACTAAGATGTTTAAAGGTAAAAGAGGACTTAGGCAAAGGGATCCACTTTCCCTTTACCTATTTATAATATGCATGGAAGTTCTTACCCTCATGCTAAAATACAAGATCTCTTTAACTCCAAATTTCAAGTACCATACCAAGTGTAAGATGCTTTCACTAACTAGTTTATGTGTGGCTTTCACTAATTAGTTTATGTTTTACAAATGATCTAATCCTATTAAGGCAGATTTTTCCTTAGTTTCATTACTGATAAATACCTTACAAAGATTTAAAGAGATATTTGGATTGAGCATCAATTTTCAAAAAAGCTTCTTCATCCTATCAAAAAGTATTGCACATCTCTCTAATAGTTTATCTCTTATCACTGAAATGGGAAAACAAGATCCTCCTATTTTATATTTGGGTATTCCTATCTCTTCGAGATGACTATAATTTAGGGAATGTATTCTTGAAAAGATTTAAAGGAGATTGGGATCATGGGAAAACAAAACTTTATCCTATGGTGGTAAACTTCAACTCCTCAAATTTGTTATTATGTTTATGAATACGTATTGGTGTTCACATATTTATCTCTCTAAAGGGCTGGTTAAATCAGTGGAAAAAATTATGACACAATTCCTATGGAGTAAGGGGAAAGGAGAAAGAGGAATAGCTAAGGTCAGTTGGATCCACATATTTCAACTAAAAGCAACTAGAGGATTGGGTTCAGAGTCAATCAACAAAAGCAACAGATGCTTATTGTTGAAAGGGTTGTGGAGAATTTTAAGTGAAAATGAATCATTGTGGATTAAATGGGTGCATAGTTACATATTAAGGGATGGCAGTTTATGGGCAACTAGACCTAAAAATAGTTAATCATGGTTATTTAACCAAATACTTAGATTGGGGGAAGAGGTATAGCACCAAATCACATGCTAGATTGGGGTTGGGGATCGAATCTTGAGTTAGTTAGTTATGTTGAACAAACTCAGTACTATGACAAGATTAAAATTCCTATCTTATCCTAAACAATGTATCCTATGCAATATAGAAAAAGAGGACAGAGACCATTTGTCTTTCAGCTGTGAATATTCTAAAAGGGTATGGTAGCAAATCTCCTCTTTATGCACACTTAACTACTATCAGAGCAATCTAAGTGGAACTATACTAGATATACTGGAGATTCATACATCCAAGCATCACAAAGAAGTCTACATGGTTACAATTGCAACATATATCCAAGAGTTTTGGAAGGAGAGAAATAACAAAAGATTTGCAGGGAGAGAAACATGCCTACACTCTCTTACTGAACTCATAATTAACATTATTAGAGAATAACTGATCATAAACCAGATGGAGAAGAAATGTAGTGGGAGGCTAGTAGTTTCTTAGACACTCTAACGAGACTCCCAGAAAACCCAGATAAATTTGGACACTACATCTAAATTTCTTATCCAAGCAAAGAATTACACACAAGATTTATGCAGGAATCTCTAAGGATGGAGCAAGTTCTTACCTTAAAGGGTCGATCTTCTATGTCTTCTTAGTTCTTCGATCATTCGCATCCGTCACTGATACAGAAGACGAAAAGTCACACATTTGGAGAAAACACCCCTATTTGGCTAGATATATCCAAGTAGTGAAAAGGATCCATCGGGCCCTAAATAGAGATACCATTGATTAAAAAGAAGATGAAGAAATAAATCTCAAGACAAAAATCCCTTACCTTGATAGTTATCGCTAAAGGAAAAAGCTGAAGAATGCCTTAAAAAACTCTACCTTAATTCGGAAGCTTCTGGAGTATCCTTTAGATGGGGGAATAATGTTTACCCTCTAAAGGAAGCTTTCCAAATCGTTTTGTTGGGTCCTCCTCGAAGTCGTTTAATGACTAATAGTAATGTGTTATACAACATCGTTTGGTCGATTACTTGTAATTAACTTGTTGTCTCTTTAGCATTTCCTTGATGAATGTTAAGTTTTGAACTTGTATTTTATTAATTATTTCAATATAATTTTAACTTTTTCAAAAAAATATGGAAGAACAGAGGAGAATTGGAGGAACCCTAGAGCTAGACCCAGGCCCAAGATTGTGGCCCACCACGATCGTGACAGAAGCAGTCGGGGGAAGTCACGATCGAGGCCTGGTCTACTATGATCATGAAAGAGAGCTAAATGAAATAAGGCTACAATCGCGGCCTGTGCGACAAACAACGCGAACAATATCCCGAATGCAACTTACCGAAGGACACTTGATACTTTTTGGAAATGGGAAAACCCTAGGGTACCTAAAATAAAAAAACTATATAAAGAAAGAGAAAGAACCCTAGAGGGGCTCCAATTTCTACCACTTTAGGAAAGTTCTAAGAAGAAGGAGGAAGAAGAGAGAGAAGACGAAAAAGAGGATAGAGAAGTAGGCTTCTGCTACTTTCCTAAGTCATCCCTATCCCATCCAAGTAACATTTTTCTTTTCATCTTTGTTATTTTCTTCTTTGGATGTGTAAGATGGATATGATTATGTTGATGGATTTGGGATTGATAATGATGTTCTAACTTTTCTTTAGGGATATAAAATTGATTCAATGTTATTCTATTTGTTTTTGTGATAATTCATTTGAATGTTGTGATTATTTGTTGCAACTTCATGCTTCGGTAATAAATTGAGAGACTGAACCGAATGTAAAATGATTGGGTTGGGTAATGAGATTTAAACGACCCAATAGACCACGCAAATAATCAAATCAGTAATTACAAAGAGAGAGATCTAGTGTGAGACCCGATTGTTTATTAGAAGGCTTAAGAACTTATTAAGTTGGGGGCTAATTGTTAATCGAAAGATGGCATTTTCGATAGCTCGACTTAATTAGGGTTTATTAATTAGGGCTAAGTGATTATAACTCGAGAGAGAGAAATCCACCCTTCAATAGTCTAGAACCAATCCCACATTAACACAAAAGTGATTAGGTTAGCATTGATGCTAGGATAAATCCCTTTATCATAATTTGGTAAATTTTCTTCTATGATTTTCCATTGTGCATTTGGTGGTGCTCAATAATCGATTTCTTTTGTGTTAATTTTACAAAGTAACTTTTTGTCAATCATTTTCACATGTTTACTTTTCAGTTCATTTTTTATTTTCATTTTAATAATTGTTTAGGCCTTAGATAACTTAGAATTAGATTAGTCGATAACTTCTCAAGGGATCGATACCTCACATACTAAACATACAACCTGTGCGCTTGTAGTTTATTAAGAGTTTTAAATAGATTAAGGCCTTGTTTGGCAATCAGCTGATTGCATAATAACTGATTATATTAGTTAATTTGACCAGCAGATTGCATTAGCTATTTGTTAGAGATGTTTAGTAAAATTAGTTGTTTATGTGTAAAATGACTTATGAAGACACGACTTTGAAAAAATTATAAAGATATGAATATTATAATAAAATTTGTGAAATTAGGACTATATTAATTAAAAAATTACTCTATTTTTAATATGGTGTAATCTAAATTCTAATATCTAATACATCTACAATATCTTGTGAAGACACATACTTAAGTGCATGCTATTTTCTTCCTTTTTAAAAGAATAACATATCTCCTATGATTGATTGGATATATATAAAATAACTATTGGTATATATTGTAATTTATATTCATCTTAGATTTTTGATAGATAAATCAATTATTTATCACAAAGTTGGAATTTAACAAAATTTTTATTAAAATATTTGAACCAATCACATTATTTATTGGTAAATAAGGATAATTTAATAAGCAGCTGATGAAGTTTTGCTACAGAATCATAGGATACACGTTATGGACATTTGTATTTGTAGAATATTAAAAAAAATAAAACAACTTGAATCCGTGATGTAAACTCTGCCCTTTATTATACATAATATTGTTTTGCCACATCAAGCACAGTCTGAGTAGAAGTTCTGAAGAAGAAAACTTGTCTGTTACATATGAGTGGAGAGAAAAGGAGAGCAATGAAATGTTTTATTGTTCCAGTCAAGTTTAAACCTTATGTAATAATCCTGTTGTATTCATTTTTGGTTGATTAAAGATTATAAGACTGCTTTTGTTATGCTTTCGTTTCGAATGCAAGGTTAGATTGTTAAGCAATAACTGAACTGACAATATGCATGTAATGAAGAATGGATTATAGGATAAATTCTAGAAAGAAACATCTTATTCCACAGAGTGTTCTGATATAGTCAGTTCATGGTTCTTGGAAGCTTCATCAACCCACTTGAATGCTCTTGAATACAGTAATGTAATGTGATTGAGGTTTTGTGTCAGGAACTGGACAACATTCCTCAGGTGATGTTTCTTCAGCTTTCTTCTTCTCAGACTGGTTCCCCTGAAGAAACAAACATAGTTCTTATAAATAAATGCATTCATTAGAATCCAATTTGCATCACATGATTGATTAGCTTCAATTTGTAACAGTATAGTATTGTTCTCACTAATATTGATTGTGCAATTCAATCCTATTAGTTGGCACTTTTTTACAATCATCATTGCGATTCCAGTGATAAAAAATAAGTGTGTTCTATTCAATATCTCCAACATAGAATGTCAATAACTAGCTTCTCTGAAGGCAGAATAATCTGGTTATGGATCTCTAAACCTGTATGATCAATATCAATGTTTCTTATTCATATTTTAACTCTGTTTCATGAACATAATAGCAACTCATCTGCTTCACTTACATTCTTGTAAGACCACCTTGATTTCCTCCATCTCCAACAGTAATGTAAATCGGGGCATATTTGTCAGGTATAGGGTATTGTTCACCGGTTGATACATTGCAGTGTACGTTAGAAATCTGATACTGAAATTGAATTTTTTAAGGAACAAAAGTTTATCAGATCAATAATCTTTCTAGGCCACAATCACTTGTACAAAAAGGAGTCTAAGAGCAAAATCATATTGATCTTTCATAACCATGAACATGTCTAGAAAAGATCATGTCAACTTTGAAATGCACAAACCACTTCTTAAATACTACTCTCATACTTTCATAGGCACACGTTGGAATGGTATATTACCATCATCTTTTGTACTTCACAATTTGTCTTGCTGTCCCTATCTAAAAGAAACATTTTAAGTTTTTTTCTGCTTATTTCATCTTTTGCTTCCCTATAGTTCCCAATGTGGTTAACTCTACTACAAATATACATCATAATCAAGTGCACCATTTATGCTGAAAGAACTAAAAGATAATTTTAATTGTAAAAATAGGATACCTGCTTATTCCCCCTAGAACCAAGGTGTAGTGTTGCAACGGTTATGAAGTTCATAGCCTTTAACCCACCAATTGTACACCTTAAGTCCTCACTTATAGCCATAGAATCCTCCAAATTTTCTGTCTTAGGTGGTCTGTACAAATTTCCAATTGCATATCTTGCCACGAATCCTCCAACTGAATGTTGCAAGTACCGTAATTAATAATTTGGACTAGGTAGAAAAGAACATAAACATCACAAAAATTAGTATTCCAGTTCAATATCCATAGCACCATTAATTACTAAACACAAATAACACATGCAGAACTCATATATTAAAAAGAATGAAAATAAAAGATCAACAAGACAGAACAAAAAATCCAATCGAACCCTAACAAAAACCAAGAATCAACACTCACAATTCAATGAGAACCTCAATAAAGCACCAAAAAAAACCTTCCAAGAATACCGTGGACAATGATAACAAGATGATCAACAGAGGAAGACTCGACGTCCTTACAACTCCACAATTCCCTTCTCCATACTCCTGCTGATTCTCGCTTCACAATTCTTAGTGCACATTAAAATAAAAACCATTAGCTAATTAAGTGAAACGCTTCTTTGAAGGAACTTCTTCAAAATCAACTGATTGGGTTCAATCAGCCAACCCAATCAGCTGATTACCAAACACAATAGGCAGTTATTTTACATGATCAATCAACTAAACATAGTCAATCAACTAATTTTTAGCTGATAAGCCATTCACCAAATGGGGCCTAAAACTTGCCTCAGTAGGTATCAATCAACTTAGGTCATAATCCAAGTTTTATTCAGAAAAGTATCTTAAATTCGGTTCATATTTTACAGCAAGAGTATAAATGGAAAGTGGGAATGGTAATTGTATTTGAATTTTAGATGATTTTTAACTAGAGATGATTGTGATTTATATTTCAAAAGTTTCAATGTTCAATCATTTAATGATCCTTACTCCAAAACTTGGGATGTGGAATTATTGTAGGATTATTTGCTATCGAGGCTGTTGTTCAGTAGGGTAATTTAGTAGGAAAAATATGGATAATAATAAATATGGTTATTGAGTTGCTCGTAATATGGTAGCCAATAATGAAAACCTGAGCCTGAGCAGGAACTGCCAAATGTTGGACGATGATTATCCTGCAAAAGTTAAAATCACTTCAAATGGAGGTTATTCGTGATATAATCAACCTTAGTGAACTGCGAGCTTAAAATACTGATGTCAGTATGTTTTTCTTTAAAGCTTATACATTTTTAATGAAATTTATTTTTAAAAAGTATTTATTTCTATTGGTTCTGATTTGAAAACATTGAAGTCATTTTTTAAATAAAGAGACAACCGAGCCTGACTGAAAACAACGACATGCCGTTGAGGTAGAGAATAACAAAAGAAGGGGCTCCAAATGAAAAGGGCAGTGGTAGCCTACACTTCCACTCCATCATGTCCGAGTAGCTGCTGCTATCAAACACACTGCAATCCTAGGGTTCCTTTCAGCGTCTGTATCTGGTACTTTCATGGACCCCTTGAAAAATTTTCAATAGCCCAGTTGTCCTCTCTCTCTCTCTCTCTCTCTCGGCTCCCCTTATTTTTCTCTGTAAAATTTTAAAACAAAGGGGTTGCCTTGAAAATTAAAGCTAAAATATGAAATCTGGGGATTTTTATCCCTGGCTGATCACGTTTCTGTTTTGTTCTCGATTTTACTTTGTGGGTTTGTTGAGTTTTTATTCTAATCTGTGCTTGATTTGGGTACGAAGCAGTCCTTCATCATGTGGTGGAATCTATTGTGGTTTTTGTGTTCAAAATTAATCTCAAATACTTGGTTGTAAGTTAAAGAAATGAGGAGGGTGAACAAATCTGATTTTTTATTTTCCTGCACGCAGCACTATTGGTTTCGACGAGCAGCGTGTCTGGATCTGCACCAAGGTTGTAATGGAGAGCACAACCAATCAAACCTTTGATTCAGATGACAGTGAAAAGTATTTTCAAGTGGAGAATTACAATGGGCATGAATTTGTGGATGATGAGCTTTCAAGAACTGTAGGATTGTGTTTGAGTGAAGATGACAAGATCCTAGAGCACTTTGGTGAAGCTGTACCGTTGGCAGCTGATGGTATGGAGCCGTACATTGGTATGGAATTCAATTCAAGAGATGATGCTCGAGAATATTATATTGCTTACGGAAGGAGCATCGGGTTTACAGTGCGAATCCATCATAATCGGCGTTCTCGAATTAATAAAATGGTTATTGGTCAGGATTTTGTCTGTTCAAAAGAAGGTTTTCGTGAAAAGAAGTATATCTACCGGAAGGACAGAGTTCTTCCTCCCCCGCCTATCACCAGAGAGGGATGTCCTGCAATGTTGAGGCTTGCTTTAAGAGATGGTGCCAGGTGGGTTGTCAACAAATTCATTAAAGGCCACAATCATGAATTATTGTCTCCAAGTAGGGTGCCATGGAGAGGATCTGCCAAGAAGTTGGTTAATGAGGTATGTCATTTCTGTTCAGAATTTTTGTATTGTACCCTAATTGAATGTGACCAATATCTAAGTTGGATATTAGGTCTTCTGTATTATGGTCAACAACTTGCAGAAGTGACGTTTGACAGGCCAACTTCTGCATGCCATTAATTCCAAAACTTTGTAGAAGACTTGTTTTAGTTAGGCACCATTCGACACCTTGATTTAATTGGTTTTCTGATGACAGTCAATCATTGGCCATTAGCTTGTGGTTATTGCTCTGCAAATCCCTCCAGATCTGGTTATACTGATTCCAAAATATTGGTTCTTGTATTTTGCTATTTTACTCTCATGGCTACTATTAAACCATTAACACCACCGATAGCTAAGCCTCAGCTTTTATTTCAAAGTTTTGTTCAGCCTTCTTTTGGTTTCTCTCCTCAATTTTTTATTTTGAATTCTGCAGGATGAAAAGGACCGCAGAATACGAGAACTAATCATTGAGCTTAACAATGAGAGGCAACGATGTAAACGACGATGTGCAGCTTACCAGGAGCAATTGCGGACACTATTGTCTTATATTGAGGAACATAATAATCACATGTCAAACAAAGTACAAGATATTGTTAAGATTGTAAGAGAATTTGAAAGTAAGCAGATGGTGGAGACAGATTGCAAATGTGTCTAGTCTAGAACAAGCATTTTGTACATTATGTCTTTTTTCTATATCTGCTTGATGCTAATCCCCTCCCATTGTTTTTTCACGGAACTTGGAACATTGGGGATGGTAATCACTTCCACGCTGCTTCAAGTGTCAATATTGAATTTTGCATTTCTTCTATCAAGTGCAGAGGAGATGATGTAGAGCAATGCATTATTTATAAAATTCAAAAGACAAAAGACAAAAACACTCCCAATACTTGGGAAAATTTTGAAAAAAGTCCTTGTAGTTGAAAATATTTCTTTTGTTTCACTTCACCCGAAAGCCCCAAAAGTTGTGACGTGACAATGTTAGGCCTTGTGGCCCAATTAAAATATCCTAATGTGATAATGTTAGGTGATGTGTACCAATTATTTGACCCAAAACTTGATCTGTCATAACTGACCCGATTAGTCTAACTAATATTTCTGACTCACCTATCTGCTTCCCCCAAATCCTTTAACAAAATGAACCACAATCAAAGGTCACTCTGGTGGTGGTGAGGGATGTTGGTGGAAGCGGTAGCGACACAAGTGATAGGGGGTAGCCGATGACAGAGATAGTAGGTGATAAAGATGTAGGCGACAGACAAATAATTTTTGGTCCTTTCGGTTGTGATTCTAAAATGCGATAACTTCTAACTATACAGCATGGCAATTTCATAGAGACCAGATTAATTTTAAACCAACAATCACCATTTTCTTGCAAAAATTCGGTAAAATGCTTATATGAACCCATGTATACTCTTGAAGCCAAAAAGTTAGATTAATGCATTGTAATGTAATTTCTCGTTAAATTAGTGCATTGGTGATTTTTGAACCTTAAAAGTCATATTTAAGAACCTTTTATGTGATACTAATTTCTTTTGCTTCAATTATAGGAGTGATTCCTAATTGTTATTACAAACTCTTAAGTGTGTGCTTTTATCAAAATGTAGTCCTATTCTCTATTTGTTGAACATCAGTAGATCAATTGTGGGTATTAAGTGGACTAATTAACATAAAAGTTAAAAAAAATTCTCAAACTTTTCTCAATTTTACAATTATAGCTCGAACTTCAAAAAATAACAATAAAATGCTCAACTTTCAATTTTTTTCAATTCTAGCACAAGCTTCAAAAAGTGACAACAAAATGTTCAAATTTTCAAAATTTTTAAATTCTAACCTGATGCTAATGTCTTCGATAAGTTTGCTGACTTAAATCAGATTACACAACTCCGACATCCTCTCTTTGATTTTAGTTTTCACTTCATTTTTGGTTTATTTTCTTGACAACCTTACCTTTCAATTTTCATATTACGCAAGCCTGACGCCCTCACACTGAGGGCATCGAGAGAGCGAATTGAAAATAAACAGTTTGTTGGTA
>JANZXP010000009.1:7124851-7136006 GCA_027576715.1 Erythroxylum flavicans
TTACAAATTTTGATGTTTTTAATCCAAATTTGAATGAATTGAGTGAAAATGGTTGTGAATTTTGCATAAAAGGAAAGGGTGTTACTAAGGTGTCACCATCGTGACAAGTTTCACAGAGTGACAAACATTGTCACCCCCGTGCATAATTTTCTATAAATGGTTTAATATCACGTGTCAACGAATGCAAGGTTTGAAGGCAGATAAACCTAAAACTAATCCTAAACCTATACCTAAAGGGACTGAAAAAATAGAAAGAAAAAGAGGCTAAAAGGGGGTTAGAAAACAAAAAAAAAAGAACGAGGCTAAAGACAGAGAACAAAAGAGTTGTCAGTGCTAAGGAAGAAGAGAAACTATAGATAGAGAGAAGGCAGAGCTAAAATTAGTGGGAGCATCCGTTCTTCTGGGTGATAGTGAACAGCGTAGAGGGAGAGAGCCAAAGGCAGGGAGTCAGCAACATCCTCATCTAAAAATCTAACTGTTTGCTCTTTTTATTTTATCCCTGTTGCAATATAGAACTCTTTTTATCTTTTTCCTGTTGAACCTGTTTTTTTGTTAGAAGTTGATAGTCCATTTTAGCTCTTACTCTATTAGATTTAGTTTATTATTTGAATTGATTTTAAAGCTCAATTTGTACTTTTAGCAAGACAATTATCCAATTAATTCCCCCTTAGTCATACATAGGAGACTAAATTAGTGAAGTTAATTCCTCAAGAGCTTTTCACACCAATTAATCAAATCATTTTTACTTCCAATTAAATTAGTTTACCTTTTAGTCTAATTGCATTATTTTCTTTAAATCCTCTACTCAAAAAATTGGGATAGAATGTTTAGGATTGCACTTATTTTTATTTTAGTCAAAGTTAATTTGAGTGGACCAATTTCACCTCCTTAAGAAGACGACCCTGGGTATTTACCTACAATTATCTCATATTTTGGCACAAGTTTTTGGCATCGTTATCAGGGAAGTGTTTATTGTTTAAACTTATTTTAATTTTGATCGTTTTGTCTTCTCATGCATACATTTTTTTAATGTTATTTCATTGAATTATTTTAGCAGTTTTTGCTAGTAATTTAATGTTGTCTTTATTTTGTTTACGGGAGGAAGGAGGTTACAAGAAAGTGAACTTATTCCCTTTATTAATAACATACATCGGATAAAAGGACCTAAAAGGGACTTTGAAGACAATCTCAAGGAACCCAAGTTGGAAGATCAAGAGAAGGGTGAAAGGTAGCCAGTAATGAAGGAGTATGTCAGACTAGTAATTGGTATTACCACTTCATGCATACGTTTAAGAGAGGCAGCCAGAAACTATGAATTGAAGAGCATACACTACAACATGCTACCATCATTCTATGGGGTTTTTAATGAAGTCACTTTAATCTTCATTCGAGAATTTTAGAACACTCTCTAAACATTTCCTTTGGATAGCTTCAATGAAGATCAACTCATAATGAGATGCTTCCCATACACATTGAAATATTAGGCCAAGGCATGGTTGATGATTCATTGACTTTATGGGAAGAGGTGTATAATAAATTCATGGCAAATTTTTATTACCATCTAAAGACCTCTAAGATGTGGACGAAGATAGCTACCTTCACTCAAATGGAGGGAGAGTCATTCCATAGAGCGTGGGAACACTTCAAACTCTTGCTAATACGATTTCCACAACATCATTTTACACTTCACATGCAGAACCAATTCTTCTATAATGGATTAACACAATAATGTCACACAATGGATAATGAAGCAGGAGGAGTTGTGGGAGAGAAGACTACTGAAGAGACATATGAAATCTTTGAAATGTTGGGGGCCAATTCTCAACAAAAGAGCATAAGGGGGAAAAGAACTGGAGTTCATAAAGTGAACTCGAATGAAGAAATGTCCATACAATTGGCTAAGCTAACAAAGTATGTGAAAAGGCTAACCATGATACTACCCCAAAATGTTCCAAATCATAAGGTATGTGGTATATGTAGAACTTATAGTCATGGAGCTAATGTTTGTTCATATTCTTTTGAATCTTTTGCAGGTGAAGAAGAACAGGAGAATTCACTTAATGATTTTCAACTGAGGGTGAAAATGATCCATATTCAAACACCTACAACCTTAGTTGGAGATTCCTTCTAATCTATTTGATGTAGGTATCCAAGAGGAGGAGAGCCTTATCAAAGAAAAAGATGAGCAGGATGAGGTAAGAAATGGGCACAACTCTTCAAGTCATGTTCAGAAAGGTAAAAAACTTGGGCTTGCATCTAAAGGAAATAGAGAACCAAAACTGCATAAGTTGATTGATCCATATAGACCACCAGTTCCATATCCAAACTGCCTTAAGGATTCGAAACAAGATGAGTAGTTTTCTTATTTATATAACATGTTTTCTAAGGTTAATATTAATCTGCCTTTGTTGGATGCGATTAGGAACATTCCATTTTATATGAAGTTCTTCATGGAACTAAACACCACAAAATAAAAGTTTGAGCCAAACGAGAAAGTGATAGTTTCAGAAGTGATAAGTGCGGTTCTTCAGCAGCAGTTACCCCCAAATTGAAAGATCTAGGAAGTTTTATTGTGAGAATATTAATAGGTAATGGTGATAAGGTTAAGAGTATGCTTGAAATTAAAGCAAGCACAAACCTTATGCCTTACTTTATTTATGTGAAATTGGATCTAGGACAATTGATACCCACAAACATGTGTTTACAATTAGCTGATAGGTTAATCTGTTATCTAAAGGGAATAATAAAACATGTGTTGGTAAAGGTAGGAGGATTGATTGTCATCATAGACTTTGTTGTCTTAGATATGGGGAAACTAAAAGAGCAAGAAAAGGGGCACACCATACTCCTAAGGAGGCCTTCCATAGCCACTACCAATACCTTGATTGATATGAAGAATGAAAAACTAACCATCTATTATGGAAGAAACAGTAGAATTCTAAATCTTTAATGTTGAACCTATTTCTCCTACTACTATTAATGAAGAATGTTCTCTTGTTGATCAAATTAATATTACATACTTTGATTTTGCCTTATAGGAAGAAAAAAGGGAATTAGACTTGATTAAAGAGATTGATGAGTATTGTCAGTTGCTAGATGATGTAACTGAGGGAGAGTTTCACAAATTCTTAAAGATAGATCCTAATGAAGAGAATAAGACAGTGGAACCACTCACTTTGAGTGATCCACCTTAAGCATGAATATTGAGGCGTCCAGCTACAAGACATTAAAGAAGTATTGAATGGGAGGCAACCTATACAACTTTTTATTTTTTAATTATTTGTTTGTTATTCATTTTTAGTGAATCTTAACTTAGTTTGTTTGATTTGTAGGTGCAGACCTAATTTTCAGTCCCTTCTATTTGTTCTCCTCACAGTTGTTCTCCACTCTTCAACGTAGTATGTCACTCTTCACACCGAATCGACACAACCACTACCCCCACCTTCGTATCATATTTCTATCCTTCTCCTTTTTATTATTTTTATTGCTTGTTAGTTTAATTTCTTTTAGTTTTAATGTTTTTCCTTATTTACGTTATTTTTCATCTTAGATCCCTCTTTTATTTTCTTATCACATTAGGAATAGCATCATATTTAAGTGGGGAGGGGGAGTAGTATTTAATTAAAAAAATGTGTTATGTGTTTGTTTTTCCATTTAATAGTTAAAGATGCATGGTCATGAAAAAAAAACTCAATCAAGACTAGAAATGCATAATATGATTGAATGAGTATACTTGCATGCTTAAGCTGATTAACTTGGATTTTGATTAAAAGGACATTAGCTTGTTGTGATATATGAATGTCACTTTTCTTTGGTAAGAATTTGAGCCCTTTGAAATATTTAACACCAAATTCAAGCATTCTTTTCTGAGAGTGTTTTTCATGATTAAGGAACTCTAAAACTTGCTTGCAAATATTATTTAAGATCACATAATCTTATGCAAACGTTGAAATGATAAAGGCAATTAGGATTTAGCCATTTTGCTTAAAATCCACCATAATGTTACCCTTAGTGAGCCCCTTTGAGCTTAACATGAAACCTTTTTTTTCTTTAAACCCAAAATATAATCCTTTACCTTAATTATTTATCCTCTTTGTTGTACCTACCATAAGGCCAGTTGGGCATTTAAAATGGTATTCCTGGGTTTAGGAAGTAATTGCTTGAATAAGTGTAGGGGGATCATAGCATATAGTGGCTATTACGTTATAGATGGGTATGGTTATAGCAACTTTTATCTCTCCTCTATATTTTTCTTCTCTTGATTTTCTTGTTTTAAATAAATAAAGAAAAGAAAAAATGAGAAAAAGAGAATAAAAGAATAAAAGAAAAATAAATACAAGGAAATAGAAAAGAAACAAAGGGGAGAGAAGACAACCAAAAAATGAAAAGAAAGAGGAGAGACGTAAAAAGGGGAGTGTTAACCTTGTTAAATAAGAGGAAAGCAATGAGTGTTTCACGCTTCATAGTTCTGTATTATTTTAAATGCTCAATTTGTTTTGTGGTTTTAAACTATGATTTTCCTTTTTCCTAGCTTTAGCCCGGCCTCATTGTAATCCAAATATAGACCTTCAGATTAATTTTTGTGTTTGATATGAGTGGTGGAGATTGGATTAGTAAGCAAACTTATGGTAGATGCCTTACATGAAATGAATGATGAGTGAATATATCCTACCTTTGAATGCATGATAGGATGGAGAGTGGAGTGAGTGTCTATCACTCTTGTTAATGATCTTTGAGTTGAAGTACTTGTTAATTTTGGATAAGCATATGGAGAATAGTCTATTCATAGAGTATTATGAGTTTCAAATTCTCAGGTTGTGTTTATTGAAATGATCATTGATATCTTTGACTATTATTTCAAAAAATCATTGTTTGTTTTTGTATAGTCTAGTATTCTTTATTTTGCTTAGGGATAAGCATAGTTTAAGTGTGGGGAAATTGTTATGACTAATTTTTATGGACTTTGCAAGCTTTGATCTTTTGATTTTGGTTACAAATTGAAGGAATTGAGTGAAAATCGTCGCAAATTTTGCATGAAAGGATAGGGTGTAACTAAGGTGTGACCATCGTGACAAATTTGTCACGGTGGTGACAAGAGCCCTCATGGGGGTGACAAACAGTGTCACCCCTGTGCATAATTTTATGTAAATAGTTTAATATCACATATCACTGAATGTAGGTTTTGACGATGGATAAACCTAAACCTAAACCTAGAAGAGCTCGATAAATATAAATAAA
Organism: Erythroxylum flavicans; assembly: GCA_027576715.1. Taxonomy (NCBI): domain Eukaryota; kingdom Viridiplantae; phylum Streptophyta; class Magnoliopsida; order Malpighiales; family Erythroxylaceae; genus Erythroxylum; species Erythroxylum flavicans. Next base: position 7,130,090 of record JANZXP010000009.1, read on the forward strand.
AAAAGGTTAAATGGGGGCTAGAAAATGAAACAAAAGAACAAGGCTTGAGGCGAAGAACAAAAGAGCTATCAGTGGTGAGGAAGAAGAGAAATAGTGAATAGAAAGAAGGCAGAGCCAAAACCAGTGGGAGCATCCGTTCTTTTAGGTGATAGTGAACAGAGGTAGAGGACGAGAGTCGAAGCTAGGAAGTCACCAAAATCCTCATCTGAAAATCTATTTGTTTGCTCTTTCTGTTTTATCTCTGTTGCATTATGGAACTCCTTTTTATCTTTTTTATGTTGAACATGTTTATTTGTTAGAATTTGATCATCCATTTTGGTTCTTACTTTGTTTATTGCTTTAAGACTTTTTTGTTAATGTTAACTGTGGCATTGAAATGTATGAAGATGATGAATTGTGTTTATTCCATGATCAGCTAATTTCTTATTCTTGAGAATTAATGTAGCTAATAAAGTTGTTAAATTTGAAGTATTGGAAGTGTGTTGGAACTTTGGTTGATGTAATAGTTTACTAATATGTTGATTGACTAGTATCTTATACTAGTCAACTAGTACCCAATAACTAGAGAATCTGATGTCGTAACTGCATACTGGTCAATCAGTGTACTATATATAGCCATTGCAACAATTTGTTCTTAGTTACAATGGATATTTTAGGCCCCAAAACACTATAAATAGGTGTTTTCTCATTGATTTTAGCATTAAAAAGGTTTTTGGTATTGTATACACACATTTAAAAGAGTTCATCAATCCTTTTAGCATCATTGTATCATATTTGTGTGAGTAAGCTATTTTGGAGTTATTAAGTGAGTAAGTGAGATATTTTGGAGTTGTAATACTTTATTGGGTATTGAATATTGTACTTGGTGGTGATTCAAGTGGTATTAAAGTTCCTTTTCACTTTGTAAGAATATTGTAAGAAGGGTTCCTCTTTACCTAGAAAGATTATGCAAAGGTCATTCTTTACCTTAAAAGATGAATTATAGTGGAATTATAAAAAGAGTCCTAGGAGCGAACATAGGCAAGTGTCAATTGTTGAACCACCATTAATTATTTTGCATTCTCTCCTGCCTATCATCTTTAAATTATTGTTCAATAATTTGATTAGTTTATATTAAGAATTTTTCTCATACTTATTTATATTAGAAAAGGCTAATAATGATAAAAATTAAATAACTAAATATTTGGAATGGAAATTAGAGGCTACTAGATCTAAAAGGATAAAAAGATTCAATGAAAAATATGAAAAATACAATATCTTAAATGGATATGTGAAGCTAATTATAGATAATAATAATTAGTTAGTGATAATATATGTTAGAGTGATTGGTGTATATTAAGTGTGTGATATGGCTTGAAGAAGTAACTAAGACAACTACTTGAGGACAAATTGGTAGTATATATGAGACAATTATTTTAAGGGGCTTATAAAAGTTATGAAGAATTTATCAAGATGGTTAAATGATACTAGGATGACATGTCAAGTTGAAAGCATCCCCGTTGTACTTATTAGACATAAGCCCAAGTTTATATTCATATATAAGGTTAAAATAGAATGTACTTTGGTTTTTAATTCCTAGTAGGAATTTCCTTTTCTCTAATAGTTCTTCGATATTTACAAGCATCAAAATAGAAGACTCTAGTTAAGGAGGATACGACCTAATACTCTAAAAGTATAAGCTCCCTTTCTTACATTGATAGTGTGAATTGCATTAGGTTTTAGGATTTAATTTGTTATGTATCAAGTGTTAATTTGAGGGTTTAGTGTGTATTTTGGTGTTAATTGTGTTACTTTATTTGTTTAAGTGTTTTTATGGGTTAGTTATAAGTGTTTGAGCTTAAATGTTATATTTTTTAGGTACCTTGATGTGTTTGTTAGTGTTTCAGGGTAAAAGGCGAAGAACTGGTAGTTTCAAAGAGTTTTGGGCTAAAACCATAACCGACGATCATGGCACAATAGGTCACGATCGTGACAGAAATGGACGAGCCAATAAGACCCAAGTCCCGATCGTGTCATGTTGGTCACGATCGTGACAGAGAGCTCTGAACTAGGCCATGATCATACACTTTAGGCCACAATCATGATAAAGAGGGTTAGGCGTTGGCCACGATCATGGTCTATATCGAGCTGACACAAAAACTCAAGTTTCGAGAGATTTTTCGAACCGTTTCAACCCCGAATCAACCCTAAGGCTTCCAAACTATAAATACAATATTAAAGGATAGAAGAAGTAGCTGTGGAGAGAGCTTTTACAGCAGCCACATTCCAAACCCTAGTGAGTTATCGAGAGATTAAGGAAGGAGATGAAGGAAGAGAGACACGGAGATGAAGCTTGACGCGAAGTACTTCCCAAAATAGCTAGTTTCCTGCTGTCGCTGCCTCCATTGATCCTTTCCAAGCGTATTTTCCAATTTATTTCAGTTTTATTGATGTATAAAATTGAGATAATTGTTGAGAATAGGTTATGTCGAATGTTGATTATTGTCTTAACTTACCTTCGGGATTTTGTCTTTGATTTTAATGAAATCTGATTTATTGCATTTTTATTTGAGTTATTTGTGATTCCATATATGTTCTTAATAATTCGGCAATAAACTGAGAGGGTGAGTCGAGTGAATATCATCAAATTGGGCTAACAAGAGTTAGGTAATTTGATAGATAAGCATTGAATCAAACTAGTGAAATTGTGTAATGAGAGATCGAGCATAGGTTTCCAGAAGGTTATTAGACAATTTTAGAACTAATTTAGGTTTTGGGTCAATTGTGAGTCAAGAGATAACAATTTTATAATTTAAATTAGGGATTATTAATTAGGGTTAAAAGATTATAACTCAAGAGAGAGTAATCCACCCTAGGACTGTCTAGACCTAATAATTCGGTAATTGCATAATTGATTAGATTTTCATTAATTTCGGATTAAAATCCCCTTTCTCTCAATTGGTAGTTCCTAGGTTAATTCTTGATTTGAATGTATGATTAGCTATTTTGCTTATATTTCTGAAATTTAATTCTTGTAATTAATTGTTTGATTTATTAATTTTCTGCATTAATAGTTTATTTTGAATTGTTGCAATTTAATTCAGCTTTAGATTTTAGGACTAGATTAACCCTCCTCGTGGGAACGATACCTTAGGTACTATGCAAACGACTCATGCACTTGTAGATATGTTGAGGTTATAAATTTAAAACTTAGCACTCATAAACCATTGATCAAGTTTTTAGCACCGTTGTCGAGGAGGCAATTAGTTTAGTTCTTTAGTCTAAGGCTTTTCCACTATCTTTTATTTTTAAATTAGTTATTAAAAAAATTTGGATGTAAAGTAGAGATATATCAAGACATCTTAGAATGAGAATGAGACATTTGAATAGTTGATTGTTAATAAGAGATAAGAAGAATAGTCATGGAGGATGTATATTATAGGGAGCAAGGGACGCTTGCGGAGTTCAATGAGCCCCAATTCGGTTAGGAAAATTATCATCCTTATATGAACTCGTACACTCCAGGGTGGCAGAACCACCGCGATTTCTATTGGTTCAACAATGTAGGGACTCATTTAGGATGTTAAGACCTATCTGAATTTCAGCAAGATGAGTCCAGCTCAGGGGATTCCAAATTGGACAAAATCATGGATAAGCTCACAAATATGGAAAAGAACTAGAAAACATTGGAAGAGTAATTTGATCAAGTAATGAAAAATCATGTTTTATTCATAATCTGGAGATTCAAATAAGACATCTTTCCCGTGAATTTTGTAAGAGAAGAGTGGAAGACTTGCTGAGAAATATGGAATTACATCAACGAGAGCAATATGAGGCTATCACACTTAAGAATAGGGAAGAGCTAAAAGAACTAATGGAACACCAAGTTAAACCCCACCTTATTGAAGACCAAGAGATGATAAAAGAGGATGAAGAGCAGAATGCCAACCTTCCCTTTTATTCACCAGTTCTTGATATACCATTTGTGAACATTGAAAAATCTTTGGTAGATGTCCATGAAAAAAACCTTATCCTTTAGATTTATGATGACCTAGTGACATTCAATATGAATGATATACTAAAGAATCCGGAGGAGAGTAGCTCATTCAAGATAATTGATTTGTTTGAATCTTCTGAAGAACAAGAGGATGAAGAACAGAAGACAACAGACAGTTTAAAGAAACTATAAAAGTCTTTGTTTATAAAGCGAAAAAAGCAGAGGAGACGAAGGTGATTACCGAAGAAGAGAGAAACTCACCTTCTTACAGGACAAATTGTTGGATTCAATGGAAGATTCTATGAGTTTTGTTATTCCCTATTTTATTGACAATTTGTTAGAAAAAAGGACAATACTAAGCTTTATTAGTTTTTGCAACTCTATTAGTATTGTCCTTCTAATCATTTGGTAATTTGTAACTTACTTAAAGGCTACAAAATTGATATTGAATGCGAAGGGTGGAAGCAAGCTACTCATAATTTATCCTAGCTAAGTTTTAAAGGATCAAGGTCAAGCTAATGACCATAAATTAGCATGTTTAGTAGTTAGGTTTAAATTATTGCATAGTTAGATTTGTTTTAAATTTCAAATAAGTTCTTAATAATTTGGAATGTTTTGGAGTGCTAACTCTCTTACACTTTTTTGAAGCAATTATAAGATAGAGCAGTAAGTATGGGCATCAAGCACAAGTGATCTCTGCCTCCATCACCATCAGCACCTCAGTCAACATGATAGTTTCGTGTTTCATTTTTGTTAGTATTTTCTTCTGATATTCTTCATATATTGTGTTTTATTTCCCCTGGTGTTTTGTGTTCTCGGCTCACATTGAGAACAATGTGTTGTTTAAGTGTGGGGAGGGTTATGTGTTTTTGTTTTGTATGTGATTTTGCATATTGTATGATAGTTATTAGATTGCACTATGTGAATTGTTTAAATGTGTCAATGGCTTAGATGGATTAAAATTTATTTAATTTTAAACATAATCTAATAGGTTGTGAATAATTATTAGCTCAGGAAATTAGTGAATTGGGACTTTTGGATAAATATACAGCTTAATTAAAATTTAGTGTAAGTTTGGCACCCTCTAAATTGTCACATTCATTCATAATTTGAGGCCTTTTAACTTAATTAACTTTACTAGTACTTTTTCATGGAAACGAATAGCAAAAACAACAAGGTAGGTAATAAAAAAAACAAACAAACAATAAACAAAAGTTTATTTCATTAATAACTATTCCGTTGGCCTTTGGATTATGAGTAGAGCTAATAACCAGTTGAGAACGTGATATAGCTAAGTAACCGGATCGACACGCACATCAAAAGGCTATAATGACGTTACAACCAAGCATCTTAATGAAAACATGGCTTAGTTGCATAAAAAAAGACTAAGTCCATGTTCAATAAATGAAAAAAACCTACCGAAATTGTAATAGCTTGACTTTTTATGAAAACGTACTTAGGAGCAGTTACAGAGTCCGAATGACCAAAGAATTATTAATATCTGTGCGCAATTGAAAAGAGTAAATAAACTAACACTTAGATCTCAGTTAACTTATATATTTAGTTTAAAGCCCCTAGACACAGATTTTGCTTGTTAATGATTTGAAATAACTTGAATGATTTTGTTTAAGATTAAATTTATTTCATAAAGTTAAAGTCATTGCCTCATTACTACATTGTGTGTTACGTGTTTGTCGTGTTTGATATATGTTGTTGTTTTGTTTGTTTGAGGACTAGTAAACGAATAAGTATGGGGATGTTGATAATTGTGATTTGCATTAGGTTTTAGGGTTTAATTTGTTATGTATGAAGTGCTAATTTGAGGGTTTAGTGTTTGTTTAGGTGTTAATTGTGTTACTTTATATGTTTAAGTGTTTTTATGGGTTAGTTATAAGTCTTTGAGCTTAAATGTTATATTTTTTAGGTATCTTGATGTGTTTG
>JANZXP010000009.1:7136106-7151636 GCA_027576715.1 Erythroxylum flavicans
GTTTTCAGTAGGTTAATAGACAATTTTAGAACTAGTTTAGGTTTTGGGTCAATTGTGAGTCGAGAGATCTCAATTCCGTAATTTAAGTTAAGGATTATTAATTAGGGTTTAAAGATTATAACTCGAGAGAAAGTAATCCACCCTAGAACCGTCTAAACCCAATAATTCAGTAATTGCATAATTGAATAGATTTTCATTAATTTCATATTAAAACGCCCTTTCTCTCAAGTGGTAGTTCCTAGGTTAACTTTTGATTTGGTTTTGTGATTAATTATTTTTTTTATATTTCTGAAATTTAATTCTCGTAATTGATTGTTTGATTTATTAATTTTCTGCATTAGTAGTTTATTTTAAATTGTTGTGATTTAGTTCAGCCTTAGATTTTAGGACTAAATTAACCCTCCTCGTAGGAACGATACCTTAGGTACTACACGAACGATCTGTGCATTTGCGGATATATCAAAGTTATAAATCTAAAACCTAGCAAACGTAAACCGTTGATCATACACCACCTTCTCTATTTGACTTACCAATTCCTGCCAATATTGAGTTATTAGTTTCTACCATCATTTGCTTACCAGTTTCCTTCAATGTTGGTATATTATGATTTGTCAATATCTTCTTACTTGGTGCTAGTTGTGTCTATACCTCCTATGCCAGAAATGGGGGAATCATACTTAACTCATTCTATATTGTTTCCCTCAATAATAATATTCGGAGTTTTAAAGCCATCACTTGTTTGTGAACCTTCTTTCTATAACGTATGAAAATTAAAGTGACAAGGTAAGTTGACAAAGGAGTTGTAGATAATAAAATGGATGAATATGAACTAAAATATAAATAAATGATAAAAATAACTAGTAATTTTACATCCTTAGTTTAATTTATTACCAAGTATTCAATTGCCTCATATATTTAAATTCCCAAAATTGGCAAGTGTGATGGGAATTAAGACTTAAAAGTTCATTTAACTTAGTAAGTTTAACAACATATATTGATAATGAAAACTTGTTGTTCTACTATTTATTAATGAGCCTTAATAGAATAAAATTACAGTGATTTCTTAATATGGAACAATCAATTGTTAAATGCTAGAGGACTTGGTGAACTCATTCTTAACTTAGTATGGGTTAAACTAAGGCACTATAGTAACTTAAGAGGACCTCTATAAATAAAGAAGAAATCAACTAGGAATCTAAAAAGGTATGTAAGAAGTATGGGTAGAAAGGAGGAGGAAGTACTTCCTTTCTCAGAAAAGGAAGCTGTCATCAAGTACTTGAAAATTTTAAATAATCTATATTATAACAAGTTATAACATTTCTCAAATCACCTCTCTAATTAGCTAACAAGTAAATATGAGGTTTTAGACAATGGGACTAGAAAGGAAAAGGTTGAAATAACTATCTAGGAACCTACTAAGAAGTCATTCTAAAAGAAGAAGGAAAAGGAAGTAAACAAAGTGGATATAGTCACTCACCACCATATAAGGTCTAATAATCAAAGGAAGGGTAAATAAAAAGAGAGAGTGTTAATTGGTCCTCCACTTCCTCAATTCTCTCCTAACATGTCATTTTCTCAAACTTACTTTCACCTTCTAATTCCTTAACCATTCAAAAAACCTTTCATATCACATTAACCACCTGCTCCATCAAAATCCACTATATAATCCTAATTTGGCTATACTTGACTTGTACATTATACTTAAGAGGAAATAGGGCCAATAAGGTCAACAATATCAAGGTATAAAGAAACAAGAAGGAGCCCTTACAACTAAAATAAATTTCTTTGGTAGAATTCTACAAATTTCTTTTGAGTTAATAAAAGATTGTGTCTATACCAAATACACAATTTGAGCCTCCATATTCTCATTGATAGCTAACATATGAATATCATGATGGTGTTGCAGGGCATTCAATTAAAGCATGCATTCCTTTTTAGGATAAAGTTACATATTTTCTTAATCATGAGTGACTAAAATTGGAAGATAATGAAACAACTGACGATGCAATCCATTGATATGTTAAACTAAATTTAGTGGACTCAAAGCTAGAAAAGGAGACACATGTCATTTTTCTAGCATTATTTGCTTACCTTTCCATTTATTATCTATTTCAATTATTGCTAGGTCTATGGAACATGTGTTTACTAACATAGACCTTTCATAAATTTGAGCAATTCATTTAAATTCAACATGTTTTAGTTCTGATTCTTTGTAAATGAATGGTTTTGCTATTCAATTGTTAACTTTGAATGTTATGGAGGATGATTGGCTAATGAATGCTCGGATGCTCCTCTATTATTAAATGCCTTATGAATGGTATTTGATATCTTCCTACGAGTCAATTTTATGATTACTTGAGCTAATGCCGAATATATGTATACACATTTAAATGATACAAAATTTAAAGACCAAAGTATCTCATTAATAACACTTTTTTCCATTTGGTCTATTATTCCTTGACATACTCGTAACTTTCTTAGGCCATATGATTTTGATATTAAGAAAATGATTGTATATGAAAGTCAATTTAGTTCATTTAGAAAAATGCTTCAGTATTATAAATAAAAGACTTATAAAATTCAAAGCATGATAGTGGTGACAAACCCTAACGAAAATACATAGGTTGCTTATAAGTGATGCTAGTGATTTAAAGAAATAAAATTATCGCCAAAATTTTAAAATGTTGGAAAGTTGATAACTGTAAATGGTGGAGATTGTTAAAGCACACAAGGATTAAATTCAACAATTTAGAAATAGACATACCATTCATACCTAGGTAGAGAGTTTGTTTAGGAAAAAAGATACTGATGACTTATTTCCTCTAAAATATAAAAATCATAAAAGATAGAGTAAATGTTTTAGAAAAGCGTTGTTGATTTATTGTGGAAAGAGGTTTCACTTTAATATATTGGAAGATGTTATTAAAATATTAAAGAACATAGTTTTATCTGAAACCATCCCTTAAATGTGGAGAACTATAATCCATACTTTAATTGCCTCATTTGCTTTAACCATCATTAACTAAGAAAATCAGACAAGATTGTCTTGATACCATAACATTGAAATTATTGCTAAGCCGTTGTCAAACAATAGTTAGGGCCTTACTCTTGCCAATGTAAATTTGATAAAATTAAATAATAAAGTGAATAAAGAAAAGAATAATAAAAGAAAAATGTGGTAAAGCTAAGGAAGTATTCTTTTAGGAATCAAATCCAAATAAACAATATAATAAAGATTCCTAATAAAAGTTTACTAAGGCAAAAAATTCTAACATTTGTAACACAGGCTAAACTTAGTGCATAGAAAGAAAATTTTGCTAGGTTGAAAAGTTGATGAAACATTACCTAGTCAAAAGTGAGAGCATGAAAAAATTGAGAAATAAAAATTAGAAAGAATAAGAAACTAAATAGAAATTTCTTTGAAAAGAAAGAGAGAAAACTTGTTACGTCAAAAATTGGAAAACAATGACCTAAGCAAAAGTTAAAGCATTTTAAAATATTGCTAGGTTAAAAATAGATAAATAAAAGCCTAAGTAATCAAAGAGAAAAAAAAACCTAGTGATGTATATTGAATTCAATATTGTCTAATGTGCCAATCTCAACTAGAAAAGCCTACGAAAATAAATATTAACAAGTTGAAGATATTTCTAGTAAAGACATTTTGATAATCAAGTTAGTAAAGCTGAAGAGTGTTGATTATACAGAGAAATCACTAATTGTTTAATCAGATTGGTTCTAAAAACTTAAATTTGGGCATCTCGCTTTCATATGCCATCTTAAAATTGAACTCTACCTACCTTTATTAGGGTTGACACAATCTTTACTAGTTACCTTTATTAGTGTTTGATTATAATTATAACTCTTTATATAATTAAATTATAGTTTAACTAGACTTAACATTCTTGGGCCATTTGACTCTTACATTGGACCAAAGCATGTAAACCTATATAAGTAGGTGTGAATGTTGGGCCAACCTAAGCCCAACATTTAAAAAACGTTCAAAACAGCCCCTGATTAGACGAAATAAAAGGCTTAATTTCGTTAGTTATTTTGTCAATTTATGGGCTATTTTGAATGTTTTACAAATATTAAAGTTTATTTTGAATGTTCCAAAATATTATCTAATACAGATTTTAACTTTAGAGTCTAAATTGTTGAATTTGCCTACAAAATTATTTCAACGTTATTTGGGTTGTGTGAAAGAAAATAAGATAAAATAGAAGACCAATAACCACCTAGTAGTGTAAATGTTGAGAACTATGGCAGCCTACAATAATTAAGAAATCAAAAAGAGGACCAGAAAAATTGAAAGGAGGAGTGGGTTGTGATGAGCACATCAAATCCTCTATTCCAATTACAGTATTCCAACCATATTCTATTAAATCTCATCCATACATTTATATAGTGTTTACATAAATGTGTGGATGAGATTTAATGGAATATAATAGAAATATCATAATTGGAACAGGAGATCACAGAGTCTACTTTGTTGACTTTCATTTACGAGTATAAAAGGCATCAGGAATGCATCAGGTCATTGGAAATGACATTGGAGGTATAAATGAGGCTACATATAAATGGAGAAATTGAGATGGAGAGTCATTAAGAGGGACTCACGGTGAGAGTGACTTAGCTTGAATAATGACAGAGGAATTATACAAATTAGCTGCTGACTTGGATTTAGGGATGTCAGTGGGTCGGTCTAATTTATATTTTTTAAAAAAGTTTAAAAAGTTTACCTCTTGCTAAAATTGGGCAGAGATGAGTCGAGTTAAAATTGACATTCTTACTTGGGTTGCATGTTTTAAGGTTTGTGAGATCGAGTTCAAATCCTTTATTTTCATTTTTATGTTCCAACCCTATCTTGCACCACTCAATATAATGTCATTTTGTAGTAAAAACTACATCATATTATATATAGAACTTACAAAACAATGTCATATTAGACGCAAAACAAGATTAGAATAGAGTTATTAGAATAGAGGATCTGGTCTTTCTGAGACCTTTTTTGCATCGATATTATTTTAGGTTTTTCTTATGGATTAAAAAAAAGTCAAACAAACCAATTTCCCTTTATGATTCAAGGATCTTTCCCTTGATCTAAAAGTTAACAGATTTTCTAACTTCTCTTCTTTTTTTCTTGTTTCTTTTAATCAATTTTCAAAAATTCTCTCCTCAAAACTTTATAGAATATTTAAGTGTCAAAAATTTCAATTTTTTGTATCATTTCATCTTTTTCACGTTTACAATCTTTCTTTTAGCTGATAAAAATATCCTAATAAATTCTAATTTAAAATAAATATACATAAAATATAATTAAAAATTAGTCATTATTGGAAATTAATTCAACTATAATGTGGATACTTATCTGTAATTAAAAATAAAATAAAATTATGAAGTAAATAAATAAAATTGGATATGAGGAAAATAAATTAATAATATAGTAAAATTCAACGTGAATTGAAAACGATAAAAACAAAGCAAATCAAGTGCAGTTTAAAGCATCAGAACAAGTTTTGACACCGCATTGCATTTTGTCATGAATCAGTCGAAGAATTTGAATAATACAAGCTCTCCTCTCGCAAGCATGCATGCACAAGGCTTCCTCTCTCCGTATTACGCATATTCAAAAGTATGAACACGATTAAGCATTCTGTTCTTCATCTCTCACATCAAAAGATGCAATAATTTAAATTGAACCTAGAGCAGCAAATCCACCACCTTTCATCATCTGCTTAAATTCCTTGAAGTTCACCATCCCATCGCCATCCACGTCGACTTTCTTTATCATTCTCTTGCAATCCTCTGTAGTTCTTCCTTGTTTCAGACCAAGCGAAGCCAGAACCGATCTCAACTCTTCTACGGTGATGAACCCATCTCCGTTTCGATCGAAAACGTTGAATGCTTCTCTCATGTCCTCCTCCTCGTCCCTCTCGTCCATTATTGTTTGGTATAATGCCCCGAATTCCTCAATGTCTACGAAACCATCCCCGTTCACGTCTATCTTTTCGATCATTTGAACCAAGTCCTTGTCGGGTATGTAGATTCCCAAGTTTTGCAGCGAGTCACTTAGCTCTTTCCTCGTTATCTTGCCGTCTCCGTTTTTATCAAACATTTGAAAAACCCTGCGGAGCTCCGCTGGATCCATTGTTATTTTAACTTACGAAAAGAGACCAACAATATCGGCTTCCTAAGGAGGAGAATAATCACCGAAAATTGCACAAAACTTGGTTTTTTTCCTGGTAATTCGCTAATGCAAGTAATTAGAGAGAGGGAACATGAGGAGACAAAAGTCTTGTTCATGAAAGGTACGGAGATGTTCTTTTTGAGGTAAAAAAAGATAGCAGCATATAAGAAGCTGCAAATAAGGAAATATATCCTTAACAGAAAACGGTTTAGGACAAGAGGTTAATTTAATGACAAGAGATCGAGACATGGTTCGTAGTTTTAATTCTGTTATGCAAGAGAATGGTGTCAAGGCTAAATTCTAAAAAAGGAAGCAAACTTTTATTTGGAGTTTCTTGTATTGTGGAGTTGTTGGACAAGTTCTAGTGTTTGTGGGTTATCACTATCAAATTCATTGTTCAAGTGAAGAGATTAAGCTCCTTATGCTTCTGCTTCTTAAATTCCAAACGAGATCATTCTACACTTAGAAGTAAATGTTTTAGGGATTTGATAAATATATAATGTAAGAGGGAAATGGGGGAATAATAGGATATTTAAAAATCCTATTATTCAGTAAATATTTAAAAATGGAAGTTGTTTTGGTTTCTTCTTTTTCAAAAATAAGAAAACCATAAAACAGAACATGAAATATAATTTTTTTGTTCTATTGTCGTAATTGGTTTTCAAGATAGAAAAAAAAAATCAAGTTTTCTTTAACCTATCTTTTTCTATGTATTTCGTTTTTGTTTTCCTCTTCACTAAACCTCTCTCTTTCCTTTCTTCATCATTCATTGTTATTTTGTGAATGAGCAGCTCAGTAGCTCACTTTGAGATACCTGAAGGAGAAGGAAGTGACAATGTTGTCCATGAAAGTGATGTTGTTATGGAGAGTAGTTGGGATGTAACGTACTCCAACATCTACGCCAATCTTATCCTGTAATGCCTCAAAAGAGCCTTATAAGAGCGAAGCCCTCTCTAGCAAGAAGTTTCATTTCTCCATCTCCAAATGGATCAACCGCAAGCCTTAGAAACTCGTTACGCCTACCTTCTCTTCCACATCTAAGATTTCTATATCTCGAAGCTAGAAATGGGAATAATGTGCTTATTATGTGTTTTTCTTCCTTAAATAAAACTAGAAGGAATAATATTTATTCATATGCTGAGAATTTCATACTGTTATGGTATACTGAAATTTGATTATTATTGATTCCCAATACAACTTTATGTACATCAATATATAAAGCTATGCCTTCCTATCCTTCGCCTAAAATGGAGCAATCAACTTCCTACACATATACCAAGAATAATTTGTTTCCTATAATACACCTAAAAGAATTGACACCTAATTTATGTTCCTAAAGTGGACACTATATAATTGACTAACACTCTCCCTTAAATTGGAGTATGAATGTTCTGAATACCCATCTTGTCAAGAAAGTAAATAAACTATTGTCGTCCTAATGCCTTGGTTGAAATGTCAGTTGATTGATTCATGGTTCGAATATAAGATGTGGAAATGTTTTCGCATTATCTCTCATCACGAACAAAGTGGCAATTGACGTCAATATGTTTTGTCCACTATATGGAACACCTAATGACTTAAGTAAATCTGTAAGCCATTTCAGCTGCCATTGAACAATACTCGACTTCTATGGAGGATCACAAGTGTGTAAATTTGAGATTTTAAGGTACTGATTGTATATATTCCAAAAACCCTACTTTCGTAATATAAAAGGTAATTATGAAGACGAGATGAAGGAGAAGTAATTAAAGTTAGAGTTATACACAAAAGTTAGAGTTGACTCAATTATGAACCTAGGATGAAGAGAATATGAATATTACTTTAGATATCCAATGGAGAGAAACCTTTCATCAAAGTTTCGAGGGGAGCACATTAGGGAAAAAATATATATATACACACACACATACACAAAAGTTATATATATATATATATATATTGGATTTTTTTCTTTTTAATTATGCTTTTGAACTTTTGATGTTTGTATTGTTTTCTACATTTATGAACTAAGTTTGTTTAGTGCCTAGATATGATGAACCTTAAGTTATGGATATTTTGATTTGAATCTTTTATTTAGTTCAATTATTAATTCAATGTTTAAGTTTATATGATTGATATTGAAAAATCCTTTTGTATAAATAGATCTACCATAATTGGAAAGAGTTTTATGCAAACTTAAAGATAGGTCGACATAAATCCTCAAGATTTGAGTCAAACCTAATAGTGAAATTCACGAAATGAGTAATGCAATCTTAGGAATTTTAACAAGAAAAAGATTTCAATTGATTAATTAAAGATTAGTTGTCAACAGTCTTGAGAAAGATATTAATAGAAGATAGGAATTTCCACATTCCAATGATCAATAATGGAATTAAATGGTAAAGGGATAATACTTAAGAAATCTTAAAGGGAATCATTACCTAGGTGAGTTATTTAATATCTGACTATTATTCATGTTTTGATTCATTATTGTGTTTAATTTTAATTATACCATCATCTTATTCACCAGTTAGATAATAGAAAAGAGGTTATTACTAGTACTTATAGTCCATGTGGGATTAATCCTTGATATTCACTGACATTATACAAAAGTTTCATAAGTGTACTTACTTGTGAGATCATAGAGTAGAGATCAGCACATCATCAGTTATTTTCATAATTTAGAAAAGCGCATCAATATCAATATCAAAAAGAAGGTATCGATAAAGGGGCGTTAGCACTTTAGTTTGATTCCATAGGATTTCTAAAAAGAATTGCCCTCTTTATCTCTTATAGATGTTTTTAAGCAAAAGCAGATATAATAGTTGATTGCAAATGCTTGGATTCCCCTCTTATATATGCAATTCCACCGTGGAATTTAATAAGGCATGATCTATGTTATCAAAGCACCCCACTATATTTGTTTTAAGAATAATAAGTCGATCAATCTTTTCCCATACTTTGACAAAACTACCTAAATACATAATTAGATCTTTGATGAGATATTAGCTTCTTTTACATGTCTAATGGCTCTAATGTTCTACAATACATTACTGTCTAAACAATACAAGGAACTATACCAAGTTCATTAAAGAACTTCTCATCCAAATAATCATTTCTTCTAAATGATAAATGTTTTTTGCTTTATTAGCAATTAATGCTACATTGGAACCTTTCCAATCTCAAAATAATATTATTCCAAATAAAATATACCTTAACTAGGATTTACTTTTAAAGTTAATATTCTTATAACATTGAACTCAAATATCAACTTATACATAAAATAATAGATATCTTTAATACTTTACAAGTATCAAATATCTCAAATACTAAACACCTTTAGTACATTACCTACGCATTTAGAGTATAATAGGTTGTTATCTTTTCATATATAATATGAATTGTTCTTGGAAAATTATATTTTCAATAATTGAAAATACGAATTATTGTTCTCTCTCTGAGCAATATGTCTCTATATACTCCTACTAAAGAGGACAACTATATTCCCACTAACCTTCTTGTAAACATGATAAATTCATAATATCTCGAAAACAAACTCTTTAAATCCATCGTGAAAGTGAATCTTTTAATATTTCGTAGCCTTTTTCCTTTTAATTATACATCAAATATATCAACAAAGGCATTAGTTCCAATTAATGTATTATTATGATATTTGAACTTTTCAAATTTCATTTTACTCTGTTTACTTATATTGAAAACTATTCTCTTATAAGTATACATTGAAACAAACAATTTGTTCAATGGGTTTGTAATATATCCAACTATTTAGATATCTCATAACCTTTTGTATTCTAATTTAGTTATAAACTTCGTGGATAATATATGCTTCAACTAAGTATTAAATCCCAAATCATTAACTTTGACTTTTTAAAAATCTTAACATTTTATATCTAATATTTTAAATCCTACTGATTAATTTAATTAAAATTACTAAAGGTAGGTAATTGTACTAGGCATAAATATAAAAGAAATGAATATTACACCATACAATATCCCATATTTTATTTTCCTCCTTACATAAATCCATACTATTATGGAATTTTCTTATGAAGGTATTCATTATAGAATCTCATTCCCTATGGGTAACTAAAAAATTTAAGTCTTATTACATCAATCTCAATGAAGTGATTTAGCATTCTCAATGTTTATTTTTTACTTAGATTTAAACACTTTAAACTTTTCAAAATTTTAATTCAATATTTCATCTAATAATATGAATATAACACATAAAGTCATTAGTAGTATAATGAAATATAATTATTATCCTTTTATAAATTGTTATTTCATCTAAAATATCATATGTATATGATTTAACAATTCAATGCTATCATCATCCTTTCATATGTATATGATTTAATAATTCAATGCTATCATCATCCTTTCTCTAAAAGTTGATTTGGTTATTATTCAACTTAATAAGTTTCATATTATTCATAATTAAAAAGGATACATATATCCTTGTATGTAACTTAATGATAACCAACATGGCATAAAAGAATAGTTTCGGTTATCCAACTTGTAATTTTGTCACTTATGTTAAACATAAATCTACCTTGGCCCAATAAATATAAAATATTTGTATAAATCTTAATCAACTACTCTTGCTCAACATTTTATTTCTTGTGATGTCTTAAAAATTGTAATAATATTGGATCTAAATTCAATATTAAATACTCATAAGCAAGAATTAGAAATATATATGATCTCTATTATACTTTGTATAAGCAAGAAAAGTCATGCAATCATTTCTTCTAATGATAACTATTATCATTCTATAACAAATGCCTTCAGTTGTAGTCATGTTTATGCTTTTATTAAGCTAAAATAATTGGAACAATTTCATCAATATACTATATACCTTTTAGCTATACTCCATGCAACCTCTTAGATTATGCTATCATGGTGTTAATATACGTCTTAAATGTTATTAAAGTTTATGAGATGATAGTCAACTCAAAATATTATTACATTTTGTCATCTATATGATATCAACATACCTTTAAAACTTTGTTACTAAACCTTAAAATTTTCTTTACATTATTTATCTAGAGATTGATTTCTTAATTAATTAAAAAATTTTCTTTAATAAGTTATAAAATTATTAAAAATATTAAAATAAGCTCCTTAACTAATAAATAAAATTCATAAATAAAGAAACTATTTCTAAATAAATAGAATAATAATTCTCTAAAAAAATAAAATCCCAAATTCAATTTATTTTAATCAACTTGAAATAAATAAATTTTGATTAAGAACGCTTTCCTTAATTACTTACAAAAACACATTTCTTAATTTTGAGGACTCTAATTAATTAATTTCAATATAATTTAAAATAATTAATTGTAATTTCGTAAACAACTTTTCTAAAATTTAAATGGGAATCAATTTAATTACTAGTCCTAATCATATTAAGAAAAATAATTGATACAATTAATTAAACTAAGATCTCATCTTAATTAATATAATCTCATTATATTAGTTTATCTAACATAATCTAATTGTAAGGCTTTTAAACCTTTTATTCAGTGTTCTAAAAACCATATCAAACTGGCCGATTTGACTAAAATAAATACGAATCGGCTTGATTTTCGGTCCAGTTTGTATACCTTTATGATAAAAAACTGGCCAATTCCTAAAATATCGGCCAGTTTTCTTTTAACAAATCGGTTAAAATCATAACTCAGCATTGATCATGTAGGACCCGTCACTTTTTTGCATCTGGGACCCATTGCGATTTCTTCCTCTCTTTTCTTTAATCATCTGAACTTGTGGGACCTACATATGAAATCCACCATAACAAGATGCACATATTTTGATTCCATAACAAAATGCACATAACCCAGAAACATGACGAAGAAGAATACGTAGAAGTTCATGAGAATGGCAACAACAGAAGCTTTAACACAAAACACACTTCTTATTGAAGATGCCCTCCGATGAACTAGAAAAAAATCCAAATGATGGCGATACCCACTAGTTGGTGATCCTGGGGACTCTAATCAAGAACCTGTCACAGGGGAAGTTACAGGGGCACCATCTTTCTCAGATATGGTGAAAGACGCCACCAAATCTAAGGTTGGGGACTGGGTGGATTGAGAAACCTTCAATCCACATCAAGGCATATTTTACGGAGACGATGAATCTGACTCTGAAGCCATAGGGGACGGCAACGATGATTGCATTTTCTTTTCCAAGTAGGAGAAGGAGGCCATGCGTAAACCATGGACGAATGCCCTGATTGTCAATTTAATGGAGAAAGTCCTATGTTATTCTACTCTGTCTGCTAGGATTCCTCACCTGTGGAAATTGGAAAGGGATTATAGAGTCCCTGACTTGGCACGCGATTACTTTATTATCTGCTTCCAAAAGAAAGCTGATTATGAGCACATTTTGGAAGGAGGGCCCTGGCCCATCAGGGGCCACTACTTAACCGTTAGTCAATGGAAGCCTAATTTTATGCCAAGTTTAGACCAAATTGAGCAGATTACTGCTTGGATCAAATTTCCCAACATTCTCGTGGAGTGGGTCACGTCATCAAGATTGATCATATTATTGAAGACGACATGCGAGGAAGATTTGCTCGTGCATGTGTGGAACTAGATCTGTCTAAGCCATTAAAACCAAAGTTAAAGGTTGAAAGGAAAGAAGTCTTTAGTGAATACGAAGGGTTATCGCTTATTACCTTTGAGTGCGGCATTTTTGTCCATTGAAAAGGTGATTGTCCATCACTCAGACCGTCAAGTCCAGTGGCAGAGCCTCCGATGTCCGTTGCGCCGAAAACCCAGGAGGAATTGTAGAACCAAACTTACGACCCTTGGATGTTGGTGCGAAGGTGAAAAAGAAACCCAGGTCAATCTGGGACTAAACACCCCGTGACCTAAGGTGAAAATATCACCATTTACGACTCTGGGATTGCACTTGATAATACGAAGAGTGCCAGGACAACCAATTTGGATCTGCCCAAATCTACTAACCGCAAGGGAATTCAAGAGCAAAATAAGGGTAGTGTAGCACATCCTTTCCGTAAAGGAAAGAAGGTTGTTGGAGATGTGGCTTGTCAGGGTGAGAAATCTACTCTTCATTTAGGTCCACATCTCGACACCTTACCAAGTAACAATTTTGTTTTCATTGCTGAGGACTTTGCAAGTGTTACTCTGGTTACTTCTAGCAAGACAAAACCCTCTCCAAAGGAACTGTCCAATTTGTGAATAATGCCCAAAATAAGGGGCGTTGCTATGTGGTAAAGGGTCAATGGTGGAGAGCTTGTTGAGTAAGATCACTTTGAAAATATAGCTGGGCCAAAATGCGATAGAGTTTACTGCCATCTAGCATAGGATAGGCATTAGACAGTTGTGACTCTTGTCCAAACAACAGTTCCACCAACCTTAGCCCTAGGGAGGATACAGGTAGAAATGTTGTGGTATCTACAGATCTCGAGGCTTACAGTGAACCACCAAATATACATAATTCTGATGTGGTTACTGGACTAAAAGCAAAAGGAGACTCCATGCAAGTAGATGCTAGCAGTAACCAACCTGAAATTCGTCCCACTATTAGATGAAGTTAATTGTTTGGAATGGTAGAGATTTGGAATATGTCAAACTTCACATAAAAGTGAAAGAGCTTACTAAGGAGTATAAAGTTGATATCCTTTGCTTGCTTAAGATCAAAGCTGACTTACTAGGAGTGGAAAAAATGGCCAAAATTTTTGAAATTTCCTTATTGCTTTGCAGTTCCATCAAATGGCAGGGTAGGTGGGATTGCTTTATTTTGGAATTATATTTCTTGTAAGTTGGATATTATTAGTTCTACTTCTCAATGTATCCATACTAGATGTGAAATGAACTTGGTACAGCAGATCATGTCCTTCGAGTATATGCGGCCAAGCTGTTAATGGAAGGATCTTTTTTGGGTTGAGATGACTGCGTTCTCTCAAACTATTTCTTCTCCATGGCATGTCGTTAGGGACTTCAATGACTTTGCTGCTTTTGATGAATGATGGAGCCTCCATAATGGAAATGTGGATGTTTTAATAAAATTCTGAAGTTTAGAGAGCGAAGGGAGGCTTGTGAGTTGTTAGATGCTAGTTCGTCGGGGTGTCATTTTACTTGGATTAAAGGTATTGGGGGCATATTGTTCTTTAAGAGAAACTAGACTGACTGCCTTGGAATGCAGCAGCCCTCTCTTCAAATCCAAATGCCAAAGTTATGGTGCTTCCTTTCCTTTTTTCGTATCACCACCCTCTTTTTATCAACTTCCTTAGTAGGCATTTTTCCTCAAAAAACAAGCTCCTTCATTTTGAAGCAGCCTGGTTGTTGCACCTAGATTTTGCGGTCAAGTTTTCATCAGTATAGGAGAAGGGGGAGGGTTCCCTGCCAAAGGCAATTGAGGCAGTAACAAAATAACTGAAGTTTTTGGGAATATTCACAAAAAGAAACGTTGGTTGCTGGCAAGGATTTAGGGGATTCAAAGCTGTGCCAAGTATGGGAGTTCGGACTTCCTTCAAAAGCTTGAGATTTGCTTACGGGCTGAGTATCAGCAGCTTTTTTTTTCAGGAAGACTTGTTATGGTTTCAAAAATCACGGTTGGATTGGGTGCAACATAGGGAAAGGAATACAAAGTTCTTTCACTTAACAACCATGATCCGATGACATCAAATTTTGATCTTGGGATTGAAAGTGAATGATACTTGGGTGAGCGATGCAAATGTCTTGGGTCGGCATATTACAAAATTTTATTCTGCTTTATTTGGGCGCACAACTTATCAGCAACTGATTGCAGCTTATGACTCTTTCTGCTTAAAGATTTCTGAGGAAGAGAAACTTGTCTTGATCTCCCCATTACAGCTCGAGGGGGTGAGATTAGCAACTTTTTCTATGAAAGGCCTCAAAGCTTCGGAAGTAGATGGAATTCCACCACTTTTTTATCAGAAGCTGTGGCATAACATAAAAGAAATAGTGTTCCAATTTGTTAATGGCCTTTTTTTGCGGTCTAAACAGAACAATATAAATTAAATTCTATCTAGACCAATTAGAGGCAAGCGCACCTCGTCGACAAGTAATATAAATCGGTAAGAACCGGATATTGTACCTAAGGGAAATTCCAACACGTAAGACAATTAAATTAAACGATGAAAATTTACTCGAACGATTAAGAATTGATTGATTTGAAAATAAAATAAAGTAAGCAAATCAAGGAAATATTAAAAATGCAAGGTATGAATTAAAACGACTAGATTTAATCAAATGAAAAAAATTGTTTAAGGTATCAGATTTCAATTGGATTGGACACTAAAAATAAAATTGTAACGGTGGATTGATTTAGGAAATACTTCACTTAAGCAAGT
>JANZXP010000009.1:7160626-7178666 GCA_027576715.1 Erythroxylum flavicans
GTAGTGATCGCACGTAGCTCACCCTTATCATAGGATATGTACCGGAATGACCTGCGGGCGTCCCGGTGCGTACCCAATGGTAAGGGGGTGCTACACATAGTCTTCACTTAACCTAACATACCTCCTTAACACTCTATGCTTATTCTAATGTTGATTGGGCTCGACTTCCAAAAGATTGCTAATCTACATCTAATTATTACGTTTTCCTTTTATCATTTTTAATTTCTTGAAGCTCTAAAAAGTAGCCTATTATTGGAAGATCTAGCACTGAAGCATAATACAAAAGGATTGTTTTAGCTACTGCTAAATTATGTTGGATCAACTCTCTACTTGGTGAAATTGGCTTTTCTGACATTAAGCCACTATCGTATTATTCTTTACTATAGATCTCGTCTCTCATGCTCGTATCAAACATATTGAAATTAACATTCATTTTGTTCGTGATTTAGTAGTAAAGAAATCTCTCTTCATATGTCATGTCCCTGCATCTCGGCAAATTGTTGACATATTGGCAAAGTCATTAGGTTCCAGTGCTTTTCTACATTTACATCACAAGCTCCTTAATAGAAAATCATCTTCCTCATAGTCTTATATTTTTGTTGTAATTACTTCAATTAGTATCATTAACTTATCATTATGTTTACATTTTCTAAGATATGATAAGATCCAATCTTATCAACATTATCACTAAATGTATACAAATACCAATGTATTCATATTAAAGAACACAAAAACATCTTATCTTTTTATGTTCTTTAACTGACTCCTCTACACATATATAACGACCATTGCCAATTGTTATTCCAGATCTTATCTTTTTGTGTTCTTTAACATAAACACAAAAAGATAAGATCTGGAATAACAGTTTGCAATAGTCGTTCTATATGTGCAGAGGAGTTAGTTGGGTTGTTGAGCAATGGCCTTCATACCTCCCAAATCAAACACAAGAAGATGAGACTAAATGAGAGCTCCACAAGTCTCACAAATTTACAACTCAAGCATACAAAGAATTGTTGCTTGGAGCTATAATCATGTTTCCACTTTATAGATTGATATAGGGATCAGGTATTGCTCCAGCTCACTCTTTCATCTTACGGTTAGTTGCTTTACACAAATTAGGAACCAGGGATAGTACTAAGTTCCAAATTATGAACACAAATTACCTTTTATGCTTTAAGGAAGTTGAAACCTTAGATTATATATTCTTCAAATGTCCTCAAACTAAACAACTATAGGGTGCTTTTCTTAATATCTTTGGATTGCAAGATAGGGATCTTAGATGGATGAATACATTAGCTTTGGTTACCAAATTAAGATAGCCTAATAGAGAAGATCAGAGCTTCTTCAAAACTAGTTTTGCTATATTAGTGCACTATATTTGGAGAATGAGAAATATCAATTCTTTCGTAAGGCTTAAGAGTTCAAAGAATATAGCTGGAGCCATTTATGACTTAAACTAAGGATGACTATCATGATCAATACCAATCATCTACTCATGTCTAATGCTATTAAAATGCAATTAAACATCTCGGAAAAAATGTTGTTGGATATATCCATCTATATACCTTATTCATTAGTTTGAGCTCCATTCTGAGGAGATGTAACTTTATACATTTTCTAATTTCCACCTTTTGAATTAATTCATTACTTACTTTTCAAAAAGAAAAGGAAATATTTATACATAATGAGCCTTTAAGATTATAAAATTGACTATATGAAATTACAATTAATATTACGAAATATAGAATGACCTTAATGTGCCTTGATCTTTTTTTGTTCTTGACTTGATCTTCACTTTAAAGGTTGCAAACTTTAACTTTTCTTTATCATCTTCTTTAACTATCTTCTTAAGTTATGGTCACATCTTGTTCTTATATTACTTCTTATCAATATAATAAATGTTACAAATTTTATTAAGTTAAAAAATTTCCAAATTTTAATAGTTAATTATACCGCAAACTCAAACTCCATCAAAGCACTAACAGTTAATTGTAATTGGGAAAAAATTCATTCAAGAATCCCTTCATTGCATTTATAAACAATCAAATTGAGAAAAGTCAAAGAAATTGGAAATCCCTAATTCAGTTATTATGCCTAAACTAAAAAGTTCGATTGGAGCAAAAATAATAAGAAGTTTTGATTGGATTAGAAGTTGTAATTGTAAAAATGCATACTTAATTGAAATATTTAACCATTAATTTCATAAAAGAGTATAATGATGAAAGCCCTAAAAGTTTAAAAGTAATGATAGGATAAAATACTCAAATTTGAAATCCTAAAATGACAAATTTGTTACAATCAAAATTGATTCTTAAATAGTTTGTATGATTAATATAATTTTATAAAAACAGTTTGAAGAACATAAACATTATAAAAGTCCAAAATTTTAGAGGAATTAATGTTAATCCGAAACACCATAAAAGTCCAAAATTTTAAAGGAATTAATGTTAATCTGAAAAGGAGCTAAGAATTCAAATGAAGTTTAAACCGTAAAGTAAGTCTAAAATGATAGGACTAGATTTTGAGAGTTTAGGACCAAAAAGGAGAATGTTATGAAGAATAGATGAAAAGGTGAGAAGAAAAGCTTAAAAATGTTGAGACTGGTTCACCACCTTAGGCTACTGGTTGATTAGTGTAAGAGTGTTCGACCGCACTCATGATCCATTCTTGTTACAAACTTTCTAAAACTCAATTCTTCTTTCCTAAAAGCAACAATGGTCAACCAATGCTCTATATTCATTGACTAGTAGGAGAATGTAATAGACCCTTAATATAAAATTTCTGTCATCACTAAGGAATTCACCTATAGCCTTTGGTTCAAAGAAATATTTCTAAAATGAGATTAAATAATTGTCTTATGTTGAACATCACATATGATTTATTTTGGAGGATGATTCTTCTTGAATTTCTGTCCATTGAAAGCTTCTCATCCTTCTTATTTTCCTTAATGAGCATTCTTGTTTTCTTCTAAGACATTTTTTGAACCCTTAAATATACCTAAATCGCCTTCTTCAAGACTTCTCTTAGATACAAGAGTTCATTAAAATAAAATGCACAAACTCTTTAAAAATATTAAATTCTATGACTAACATCATTATTGCATAGCATTTGTTATTCTTTTTCTTATAACCTTACAAAATAAAGAATTCAATTTGTTTCAGGCACCCAAATGAGCTTGAGTCCTTGATTATTACTCTCCTTCATCTTTTCAACCAAAATTTCCAAGGTTTACTTTTTTTTTTTTAATCTTAGGAAGCAAAATCTCTCAGCATATGTATATTTACTATAAAATGACAGTCTATTATTTATAAACGATGAAAGTTAGCCTTATAATATCGAAACTTAAATTTGTTTTTTGGACTTTTATACTTGTATATATAAGGGCGTAACTTCCTTTAGATATTAAGGTGTTGAATGTTCTCCTAGAGTACTAAAATAAACTACCATTTGTGATGCCTACTATAAATGGAGGCTTGATAGATACTTCTTTAAGACCTAAAAGGGCGGCAACAAGTTTGTACGTTATCATAGAAGCTACACCCATTCTTTCCATAAAAGTAATAAAACCTCTACCTAGGTATAAATTTATTTATGAAATCATGGGGCTTGATTTTAGGATGTGCCTAATGTAAATTTTACGTGCATTTGTTTGTTTAGATATTGGTATCTATATGTTCTCCCTTAAGAAATATAGTATTGATGTTGACTACACTCCCACAAGTGTACCCACTATTATGCCCTATTATTGAAATTCTTTTAAGCTTCTTGCATGTTTTCTAAATTTTCACTCCCTTTATTGAATTTAATGTGTCATTAAGAACACTGATCTTCTTTACCAATGTCTCATTTTTATGCTTTAATGCGTCTAATGTATGATTATCATCAATGATCACTTTTTTATATGTTTTAATGCTATGCAATCCGCTTTTCATCTTTTCATTTTCATTTATGCATGTATCCAAATGTTTTTGAAATCTTGAGTTTGGAAAATATTTTTTCTTTTTTTCATGATTTTCAATCTTTCGATTATTTTATCATATAACAAATCACATTATCACACAAATTAGAGTTGGATATTAACTCATCATTGTCCTTAGTCAAAAAGCATTTGTAAGTTATTTCTCCTTCCAAATGCACATTTTTAGATTCACTTATTTCATCACATTTTAAGGTTTTAAGTCCTTTCTGCTCGTTTTTATCCTTCTTCTCCTTCTTATTGTTTTCTCTCATACTTGTCATTATTTTTGATAAAGGATATTGTAATCATATGACTGACTACATTCAAAATAAATAATATTAGAGGATTTACATTTTGAATTACCTTTTCCTTCCTTGAAGTCTTTTGTTTAGAGAATTTCTTTCTCTTTAAAAAATTCTTGAATTTTCCAGTAATAAATGTGAGGCCTTCATCATCACTTTCACTTTTAGATTTATTTTCTTCACTTGATTCCTCCCTTGAGACTTTGAATGCTAATTCCTTTTTTGGAAACATTGCTTCTTCTTACGTCGCTTAAATTTTCAATTCATATATGAGGAAAGGTCCAATGAGCTCCTTCAATATAGTATTATTAGATCCTTGGCTTTTTGTATAGTTGTTACTCTAGTTTTCCTTGTCATCAGAAACGATTAAGTAACTTTCTTATCGTTTTAACATTAATATAGGTATTTATAAGAACTTTGAGAGCATTAATAATATCATCAAATCTTGTGTACATACTAAAAATGCTTTCATCAGTACTTCATTTGAAAAATTTCTTATTGATGGGTTAACATGCTCAGTTTGCTCTCCTTAACTTGATTTGATCTATAATGCATAATTTATAATGTATGAAAAATTTCAAAATTTGTTCCACACATTGAGACTCTATTGAATTCATTTATTCCAAATACATAAAATAAGAATATCTTATATTAAGGTTCCCATTCTTCCTTTAGTTTAATTACTTGTTTGTTATTTCCAATTTTCATAGGTATAAAGGGTTATTTGAAACTATATTCCATAGGTCTATACTTTCAAACAAATCACTAGTTTTCCAATATAAGTAATCATTACCAATAAAGAAGGGTACTCTAATAATATTTTGTTCTTCTTGGTTAGATGATGATGTGCCTAAATATACCATTATAATATTAACCAAATAGACCTATCCTTACTACATTTTAGGCCCTTAATAGCACATTAAGAGGGTAATTATAGGATGTTGATAAATTTCAAAAGAAATATTTACGAAATTAGTTTGCTCGTAAGCACAATTTATAAAAGATGAATATGTTATATAAAATAATAAATTTCAACAACACCCTCAAGAAATAATATAAAAAGCGTAAAAAATTGTAAATTGATTTATAGTGGTTTATTAAGTAACCTTTGCCTACGTCCACTCATAAGAGTCTTCTCGGAATTCTACTATGACTCTTCTTTTAAGGTGAATGATAACCTCTGTACAATCATTTCTTGACAAATAGGAACCCTTATACAATCTTCCTTAAAGGTGAAGAGAAACCTTAATGACACTTTAAAGACCCTTAAGTACAATAGACAGAATTCCAATAGATTTTTACAACTCAAGATATCTCACTTTACCCCTTTAATAATACCAAAGAGGCTCACTTAAACATGAGATAATGAATGCTCAAATACTTAATAATCACTCAGAAATATGTTTACAAGCCACCCAACTATCTTTTGATGCAAAAATAAATAAGAAATCATATATTTATAACATTTTAAGACCCCTACTAACTATTAGAGAAAAAAACTAGTCATGATAAAAAACAAGTTCTCACGTATTGATTGACCACTAGGTCATACTAGTTGACCAATATGCATTCAACGCACAAAATATATTGGTTGTTACACGTTAACACCGGTTGACTACTAGGGAATATTGGTTTACCAATGTGTCCCTTAGAGGACATTGGTATAACAAATTATCTTATTTTAACTATTAAATATTTGATTTTTATTTCATATTATATTTTTAAGTTTCAACATATCATTAATTTTTACATTTCTTCTTTATCACTACTATTATAAAGAGTTTTAAAAAGTATAAACCTATTGTTTTTACTATGGAGACTTTGTGTTGAGCATCATCAATTATTATGGCTGGTCTGAGTCAGATTTTTTTTGGAAAGCAATAATTGGCTTTGGACTTGGGATACCAACCTTGCAATCTTTTGTTGGACATACTTATATGTACGGTGTGGGATATTGAATTTAGGTTTTTCAATCTTTTGTTGAGGCTTGCAACAATTTTATGGTATGCTTCTAGTATGACGTTTAACTTTCATCATGATTACAAACTTTAACTTCACTCATTTTCTTCTTATTTATATATTCCAAGTTGACAAGAATCAATAAAATGTATAATAAAGAAAGGTCCTTGAGAGGTTATAACCCCTCACTTGAAATTTGACTTTTCAATTCTCCTTAGTTTCTCATTATCTTTTCCTTCTTTTTGGTTAGATAAATTAAATTATATAAATAAGGTTGTTTTGATAATGAAAATTCTTAATAGTTTAAATTTAAAAATTCATAATTGAATAGGTTACGTGGTCTAATAGCTTTGATACGTTATTCATAGTCCCAAAAGAACCAAATCTCTTAATTGTTATTATACTAAATATTTAATACAATATGGAATAGATATTTTTATTTTTAATATAATTCCAAAGATATAATTTCTAAAGGCTCTGACATCAATAACAATTCTAGATATTTTCAAATTCCCAAACTAGGCTAAACTGTGTATAATTTTGACTCTATCATCTTTGATCAAATATAAACGTCTTATCACTTGAGTCTTTTATTATTAAAATAATCACTTTCTTTATCAAAGATAATTTTTTCATAGTTAACTAAACTTTTTATTTTAATCTACTATAACAAGTTCATCACCACCTTTTGTTTATTTTTTTGTTCTTATTATTACATCTAGTTAGTTGTAATTCTCTTTTGCTTTTAGTAAGTAAGAGATTTGCATTAGTAAAAGAAACAAAAGTTTACTACACTTGACCTTAAACTTATGATTTGGTGAGTAAAATACACTTATCGATAAGATAAAGTTTTAAAAATGAATTATTTAATTGTAACTCTTTACCATCTCCATTACTTTATCATTTATAATTAGTTAATATTTTATGTGAACTATCTTTTATTAGTCCCTTTATTATAATTGTTTTTTAATCAATAACCTTAAGAGTATTTCTTGACCAATCCTACTAATTTTCCTATCTATATTACTTATGTAATCATACTCTTATAATAACACAATATTCCACTGATTTTATGCGGGATACCAAATATTCATAGCTTTTTATATTTAAAGCTAATGATCTATATAAGTTTTTCCTTTGATTCTTATACCCTGAATAACAAGCTCTTTCTTGTCCTTATTTTTCTCTGCTTCCTCTATTGGAATATATGTATCTTCTAAATATAACTCTACCTTACCATACTAAAATATCACTTCAATTATCTCATTTGTCTTATCATCATTATTTATCTTAATCAAACTATTCTTTAAGCTTTATATGGATCATTATAATACACATTCTCCAAATTATTATTTATCTTAATCAACTTACCTATATGTATTATATATGACACGCATTCAACCAAAATAGATTTATAATCTCTTGTCCTTGATATATATACTTATTGTTGTTATGTGATTTCCTATCCTTTCATTATTTTCACCAAGTTAAATTGTCATAACATTTAAACCATAATTGCATCAAACAATTATAGTTATTCAATATATCAACGAGACACTCAAAATTGCAAAGCTACTAGTTTGAAGATATTTAAAATACTTCAATATTAATAAAAACATTGTCTCTAGTTTAACAATGGTATATGAAGATTGGTGTATTGTAAATTATGTTTATCAATACCTTTTAAAAACTTAGAATAAAGGACAGTAAAAGGATTCAAGTTGATTAGTCTTAGGTTGGATTTAAGTTTTTTCATTTTAAATTTCGAATTTGATTTGGACCTTTATTTAGAATTTGGACCGAGAATTTTGTGCCCAAGCCTCAACTCAAAGCCCAAATTATTTTCATTATAACAAAACTATGTTATTTTGTATATTGATGAAGGATAAAAGATATGAAGTGTAAAACCCCCAACCTTTCCTTTCATTGAATATAAATTTTATGTTCGGTAAATAGTATTTTCATATGAATAGTGATTTTCGTGGGACTCAACCCCGAAATATTAAAAATTATTCAGAATAAGTATTAGAGTCCAATAATACTAAAACAGATTAAAAATAAGTTTGATCATATAGATTTTGGGAGTTCTGAAAGTGTAGGACTAAAATGCCCTTTTTCGAAAATAATGGGTATTATTGATTTTAAGCTCATTCGTAAAATTTTTAAAATATCTAATCAATAATTATTGACCCTAATTATAGTATTTCACGATCAATTTGATGATAAGACGATTTTGGAATATTTTCAAGATTTAATTCGGTTAGTTAGTAAATTAAATGCATTAGAGGACAATTTGGTCTTTTTACAAGAAATTAATCAATTGATGAATCATTAAAAGAGAACCATTAGGAAGGTGACATATGGAATTTATTAAATGAGTATAAAAAATAAAAAGTAAGACATGATGCTTCATTTTCAAGTGTTAATCGTGAGAGTGATGAGAGAGTATCGTGAGAGACCAAAAAAGAAAGGGAAAAGAAGAGAAGTCAAAGGTGAATATCGACTAAGGAAAGTGGAAGAAGAGTGTAGTTTTTGATGGAATTTGATGGTGATTTTGAAGAATCTTGAAATATTCATCAAATACCCAAAAGATTTAAGGAAAAAGTGGTAAGTTTTTCTAGCTTAAATTTCTAATTTTTATGGGTTTTTAAGTGGGATAGATGTGTTTGAGATCAATTGTGTTTTGGTGTTACTTTGGTGTTTCTTTGCATGGAATTAGTTGAATATGATAAGAGAGGAACGTGTAATGGAATTTTGTCTTAGGTTCGTTTGAACTAGTCCCATTGTTTTGACCATAATTCAGCTTACAAACCTCCAAATTGTTTAAATCCAATTAGAGATGAAACTTAAGACATAACACTAAAAATATCTAGAAGAGAATCAAACCTAATTCTAGCTTAATGACATTGGAAATTGAGATTGAAAATGGTGACCTTATGTTTCCCCTATATTGGAGCAGTTTGTGATTTTTGGTTCATAATTCATGATTTAGAAGTTCAAATGTCTAGAGTTTTGAAGTTATGGAAACCAGAGATATAGTAAAACAAATTTATAGAAGACCTGAAAACCTAATTTGAATGTTTACTATATCAAAATTATGGAAAAATTAGAGGTATGAATTTTGGGCAGGGGACACGACAGGTAGGAAATTGCACTATATTAAGTTTGTTTCCATTTCTGATTTTTATCGAATTATATCTGACCCTTTTTAGATGTTTATGAAACTTTGCAAACCCCTAGAAATAAATAAAATATGACTTACCATATATGAATTAGGTGAGGTGGTATTTTGAAGAAATTGATAAATTGGAATAGGAAAAAGATGGTATTGAAGTAATTTTAGAAGTTAGATTTTGAAACGGAGAACAATAAATTAGCTTATAGAAGTTAAAGTGAAAATATGGTACATGTTACCTGATTAAATACAAATATCAAATTCAGTTAAGCATAATGCTTAAGCATAATGCAGTTTGTGTAGGTGAAGGAGAGGCACCGAAGGCGTAAATGTGCTTGGCGATAAGTTTGTAAAATAGTGAGTGTATTTTAATTGTTTTATATGAATAAATTATTTGCAAAAATATTGATGACGTGATTTTAAATTGTATAGTTATGAGTTTTATGTGAATGATACATTACGAGTGAATATTGCTAGTATAAGCTTATGTTTTAGCAATATATGAATTGAAGTTAAAAGTTAAATTTCATACGATTTGAAGTTACATTGAAATTATGTTATTGGTTGATAAAGAGGAAATATGATTTTTTAGCCTATGGTACATCGCTAGGTTTTATACATATTATTATACCAGTGTCTAACGGTTAATCTAGTACGGGTAAGTAATGTAGAACCAGCTCCATAGCTAGTGGTTAGCTAGTTGTGGGTAAGCGAAGCAGAACCAGCTTCATAATCACTGATGTATAGCAGTTAACCTAATGCAGGTAAGCAATGTAGAACCATCTCCGTAACTAGTGGTTAACCAGTTACAAGTAAACGATGTAGAACTAGCTTCGTAATCACTTATATATAGTGGTTAACCAGTTACAAGTAAGCAATATAGAATCAGCTTCGTAACTATTGGTTAACCAGTCACCGATAAGCGATATAAAACTAACTCTGTGACTTTATGCCTAAGGGTACTTTGTTTTTAGGGAGGTTTAAATTGTTAAATATGATGTACATAGAAATGTTAACACTCATTGAGCTCGTTTAGTTAACACTCTACTTTCTGTTTTCAAAATAAAATCTCCAGGTGCACATTTAAGGGCTTCAGTAGTAAGGACTCCACTTCACGAGTAGTCAACTTTATCACGTACTGCTATGTAGGCATTTTTGCCTCGTCAATATTTTTGGAACCAATGCACATTTTTTAATATGTTTGGGAACGTATATTTGTGTAAAGAATGCATGTTTATAAAGGTTTTTAAATACAATGCATAAATATGTTTTAGCTTTTTAAAGTTTATTGAAGTAATTGTTGAGATTGCTTGTGAGTAGACTTGAAGTCCAAAATTTGTATTGGAGATTTTGATGTTATTATAGAAGTGTTTTGAACTTTTAAAAGGATTTTGAAAATTTTAGGATATCAAAATACAATCGTTGTGCTGCCTGATATTTTAATAAAATGGTTCAATAAAAAAAACCACTACTTATATATTTTTATATTGAATTAAAGCTCTTTCGATAAAAAGGGCAATAGACTTAGCTCCATTGAAACTTTTCAGTTAGATCAGATATCTACTGGAGGGCCATCGTGGGGTCCCGAACAAACGGCCTAGTTGTTTTAAGATAGGGGCCTGTTGGTGTTGATATCGGAGCTTGCTTTTTAAAATTGGGTTACCTCCTTTGTGGTTTAATGTTTTTACGTTGTTTTAAAAGTGAGGTGACCTATAAAATGTTATGTTTTACATGCATATGGTTTCATCAATAGAAAGTTTTGCACGTTTGCATTTTTGTTGAATACACAGAACAATGCACAAACGAGGCCATGGACATCCCGAGAGAGCCATTCCAATAATTCCTGCACCTGAGGCACCTCCAGCACGGAAGGATGAACATATGCCAGACTTAACGAGGCCATTTTCCAAATCATCAGGGCCAACAAAACCGGCTAGGGTGAATTTTAATACAGAACAAATGGCTCAGATGCTCAATGTGGAAGTGTGGTAGCCAAGCCAAAATATGGAAGCTTTAGGATGTTCGATTAAGCACGTCTGTAAATTAGGTGCGAAGACCTTTGACGAAAATGGAGATCCCGAGAGTGCACTCACATGGTTAGATTGGGTTATGAAGATATATAGAGTTGTAGGATTCACAGATGAGTAAAGAGTTATTTTTTCCATCTTTCTCCTCAAGGATAAGGTGAAGGATTGGTGGGAAGCCATTAAGAGATGACATCTGGATGTGTCATAGGAAGAACTTCAGAGAGAGTTCACAGACAGATTCTACCCACAGAGTTATAAGGATGCTAGAGTAAAGAAATTTTTATGTCTAGAGTAGGGTTCGACATCAGTGACGGATTATAAGAAGAGACTTTCGAAGCTTATCAAAAAGTGTTCTGTTTATTGCTGACAGTGAGGAGCAAAAGTGGAAGAGGTTTGTTGGAGGATCGAGTCCTAGATTGCAGATCCATCTGTCTTTGGTTTCATAGACACACTAAGAGAAGTTAGTTGAAACTGCAATAAAAGTGGAGACAAATGCAACAACAATTGCTTAGAGTTTTAGATCAGAACAGAAGCACAACACACCAACTAGTTCATCCTAGGGCTTAGCAAAGAGAAATAAATCAAGATGGATGGGTCGCAGGAGGTGTGGTAGAGGTGTATTGTCTAGTCAAGGATCTTTTGGGTTACCAATTAGGCCCATAGACTCCCACAACACTAGAACCTCAGTGCCAGAGGGTACCACTTGTGGAAAATGACATTTGGGTAAGTCTCGAAGAAATAAGATGAGTTGCTTCCACTGTGTTCAGAAGTGCCACTTTATTAAAGATTGTCCACATGAAGTCATCGTAGAGAGGTCAGTGGCTAGATCTTCACCACCTTAATAACCTAGAGGGGGTTATAAATAGGGTGACTGGGGTTCTCAGACTAGAGGGTTGAGTTTTACTACATCCAACAGAGGTTCAGTGGGTAAGGGAGCAGCCTCTAAACCCCGCGCGTAGGCCTGAGTTTTTGCAATCACTTAATAGAAGGTCGATGCCACACCAGATGTAATCACCAACATGATTTCTATTTTCAATCATGATACGTATGTTGTAGTAGATCCCGGTGCTACACATTCTTTTATGTCCATGAATTTTTATGCAAAATTGAGTGTTGAGTCTCAGTTGTTAGACACTAGGATCTTAGTTTCCTCCCAGCCAGAAACATACTCTTCACTAAAAGAGTGTTTATAGATAGTAGAATACTAGTTGAGGGTAAGGAGTTTTCGACAAGCTTGATCATATTGGATATTCGATATTTTGATGTCATTCTCAGAATGGATTGGTTATCCACACATCGAACGGTGGTGGATTGTTTTTAAAAAGAGGTAATGTTGAGTCGATTAGGGAAACTAGAGGTGATATTTTGTAGGATACAGAAAGTTCTTCCCACTACTATAGTGACCGCGACGGTAGCTAGTAAAATGCTCTGTAAAGAATGCCAGGGATACCTAGCTTACATGATTGAACTAAGTAATGATGAGGTTTAATTAGGAAATATTCCAGTAGTTAGAGAGTTCCCTGATGTGTTTCTGGAGGATCTTCCAAGATTACCTCGGATAGGTAATAGAGTTTGGGATAGATTTACCTCCAAAAACCGAATCAATTTCAATTACTTAATACATAATGGTTATAACGGAGTTAAAGGAGTTGAAAGTACAAATAAAGGAGTTGTTAGATAACGGTTTTGTGAGACCTAGCACTTCTCTATAGGGGGCTTCAGTTCTACTTGTTAAAAAGGAGGATGGGAGTTTAAGGTTGTGTATCGATAGGCGTGCATTAGGATATGTTTTTATAGGTAATTGACAAGTGTTTTCTAGCATAATTGTTAAGTATTATTCTAGTTTAGGATTCATTTTGTACATTTTCGTTAAGATTGATTTTAATTGTTGTTCTTACATGTTTGATGTTAATTAAGGGTAAGAATTGATTATTTTATGTAGGACGAAGGAAGGAGCAACTTGGAGTGTGAACTAAAGATCAAAGAGTAGAAGAAATGAGGAATGCATCTATGAAAAATTCCCACGTTCTTGGGAATCACGCAAATTCCCACGGATGTGGGAATTACAGAAGCAATGAGGAGTGCATCTGTGACAAATGCCGATGCTCATGGGAATCATGCAAATTCCTACAAATATGGGAATTATAATCCGAGGTAATCTGCGAGGCTTCATTATACTTAAGATTTTTGGACTATAAAAAGAAAATTAAGCCTCCATCTTCAAGGGAGACGACACCCACCTGTAGAAACACCATCCTTGAGTGAAGAACAGAAGTTTGGAGCATTGAAGAAGGATTGAAGACAAGGATCATCATCAAGATTGGACAAAATAGCATGTCAACACCAAAATTCCAGATTTTGGCAAAGAAGAGAATGAGTCTTTCTATTCAATTTTCTGTCATTTTAATCTATTCTATTCTTTGTAAAAATGGATTATTTGAATGTTGATGATGTTATGGAGACCATGTTAGCTAATTTTATATTAGGGATTGCTTTTGGAACTATTATGTTAAACTCATATTTTATTGAATTGAATGCAATTGTCTTTGTTGATTGTTATTTTTAATTGTCATCTTACAACAAATCGAGAGAGTGAGTGAGATGAAATTCATGTAGGATTGTACAACGAGAGTTGACGACCTATAGATTAGCAATCATCACATTAATTGAACAGTTAGAAGAGAGATCTCGACTAGTCAATTGATCACCTATAGGATAGTTTGATAATTAATTGAATCGGTAGAGTCATTAGGTGGGTTGAGAGATCATCCAATTGATTCCCGTTAATTCAATTAGGGATAAATAGTTACACCTTGAGAGAGGGTAATTAGTACATTCAGAAATCTAGGTTGAGACATAATTCAATTGATAAAATAGGAGGGAGCCAAAATAAGGAAAAAACTAATCTTTAGTATTTAAATTTTTGAATTCAGATTTTCTGCAATTTCGGTATTGTCCATTGTTTACATTAGTATTTTAATTTTAATTTAATTTTCCAGATTATTTGCATTTCATAATTTAGTTTCTTAAACAAAGTTGTGTCCAAATTAAGCGGTGTCTAGGCATCAATCCCTATAGGATCGATATCCGTTCTTTCTACTATAAGTCACAACCCATTCACTTGTGATTTTTGAGTGTAAAAGAAGTAGATAGGTTTTACCATCAACACTTACCTAAACGCAAAGTTTCCAAAATAGCTTGTGAGAATAGTTGACCAGTAATGGTCCAGGTCTGCTGGAAGAAATGAGTCAAGAAGCCATCAGATCCAGGGGATTTCGATGGGTTCAATGAGAAAAGAACTTCTTTAATCTTTGTTTTTGAGAAAGGAGCTATAAGGAAGTCTTTCATATGTTGGCTAATCAGGTCGCCAAAGTACCATCTCAAGTATGATAAATGATTGGACTGATGAGGACTTCCCAACAATTGAATAAAAAACTTAAGAGTGATAGTCATAAGAGATTGTTGATCAAAGCATTGGATGCCATTCTCATCTATGAGCTGCATAATTCGATTGCTATTTCTTCTTGTAAGAAAGGATGCATAAAAATATTTGGTGTTCTAGTTCCCTTCCTTCAACCAAATTACCCTTGCCTTTTGTTGAAGTATAAAGCTGGTACAGAGTGAGAGCTTGTTGATACTCTTTGAGCCGAAGATTTTCTTGAGTCCTGAGTTAAGAATCGTGAGGAGATAGATAGCATTCTTCTTGAATTAGCTGGAGTCTTTTTTGCATTCTTGTATTTGTGAAAAAGATTGATAAGAGAAGCTTTTGAGTGATGCTTTTACCCTGAATTTCTGTATAAGCTGGAAGGACTGATATCCTTCATCATTGATTTGCCAACATCTCATGACTAGGTCTAGAAAACCTTCCTATTTAGTAAGTTCATTAAAAAATCTGAATGGAATTCCTCTAAAGATAGGTTAGGACAAGTTGTGGATCATGATGCTTGAATGATCGGATAGAAGATTATCACCAAAATTTGCAAAAGATTGAGGAAAAGTAGATAACCATGTTGCATTAACCAATGCACTGTCCATTTTTCTGTGAATTAAGTAAGAGCCTTGCTGTTTGTTTGTCCAAGTAAGAAATCTGCCATTAAAATGTAAGCATGTCAGTTGGATTCTTTGAAGAAAATATTCCAGCTTTTTTATTGTTACTGATTATAGGCCTCGTCGTCCCTCATTTTCTGTGGTAGATTTGATGTATTTAAAGTCCCCAGTTACTAACCATGGGTCTGAGATATTACTTTCTAGTTGTTGCAAAGAATTCTATAGTAGATCCCTTTGAAATCGGAATTTGTAAGCATATATAATAGAAAGAGCAAAATAGATATTTGTGTTATTGAGGAGACACAATAGATTTAAGTGTTGTGCACTTTCTTCAAGCATGTGGACAGAGACTTGTTTCACATTGTAGTACTAAAGAATTGTACCATTATAGTGAGAAGATATATTAGTAATGATAGACCAGTTATCACCCAAAATCTTAGAGATCTGAGAAAGTTTTAAAGTTCTAATTTTTGATTCAAGTAGTCCTGCTATACAAGGTTGTTTATCCATAATTATATCTTTAAAGCTCTCATATATTCCAGATAATATCATCATGGAGGGGTATCCCTTTTAAAAGTAGTGTTGTTCTTCTTGCAAGCAAAACTTCTTCTAGAACTCTTAGTAGGATTCGAAGTGTGAATAGTGAAGCTACTCTGAATATATTGGCTAGCAATTTGGTCCCTATTTTCATTAGAAGGAGATGCAGAATTATGATTCTCACTATACTTAGTATTCTCTAATAAAGAGGGAGATCGAGTCAACATATCTGAAGCATTTGTATGTTCTAGAGGGTAGTATCTCCCTAGTATCTAAAGTATTATCTATCAGTTTTGGAATGTTGATTGCATCAGTGTCAATCTCAACTGAATTAATAGGTTGTGATTTAGAGATGTGGTCATCCTGATGAATGTGGTTTACATAGTGTATCTGTTACTGGAAGGTATTGGATTCCCCTGCTAGAGTAATAAGATCAAGATTCATATCTACCTCAAAATTCTCCAATAAGTTTATAAATTGGTTTACCCTTTCGAGGGACCTAGATGTAGGATTCATGTTGGTTTCAACATTTGTCCTCACTTTTGGATGCAACGTTGGTGAGCTTAAGCCCATAAAGGGGTCAGCATTAGGACATGCTAGTAATTCATCATACCATCTAGTCTTGAAAGTTTTACTAGTAGGCCTCCATTATTTGTTGATGGTATTAGGGCGCTAGGGGTATGGGATAGGAATCTCAAAACATTTGAGTTCACCTTGTTCATCTAGCTTAAGCAGAGGTAGTGTATCAGGTAAAACCATGTGTCTATCCACTTCAATATAAACTTTTACATAACAAATTCGCTATATATAGGCGGTCTGAGTGTCCATACAAATTGGTTTACCGATGGAGCTAGCCAAATAACTGAGGCCATCAATAGTCCAAAATTCGAGCGGTATGTTATGGATGTAACACCCACAAACCCCCTAGAAGGATATGCGAATATTACCTAAGACAGGACTTAAAATATATCAAAATAATACAAAGCATAGTCAGAAACCAATTATTGTGTTTCCATGCATATTCGACTTTAAACATAATTTAAACAATCCACCGAATTCATCAAATACATATGTCAAGTCATTCGAAATTAAGGTTACTACATCACAAATCCTTAAACAAAACGGTACATATCTTAAGTTCAAATATCCCTGTATTACAGTAATTACAAACGTTTAATAAAATACATCATGTCTTATATTATACATACAATCCAAACATACATTTCCAAAACAAAACACATTCTTCGTTGGCCACTGCGGTTGTCTTTGTCCCAGTCTTTATACCCTTCTATCTGAACCTACACGGGGCAAATCCACCGAGCTAAGCATATAGCTTAGTGAGGAAAATAAACTAAACAGGATATAAGTTAACAATTGTTTCAAATAGTCATCCAAACATTCACATATTCAAAATCCGTTTACTTATCCATTTCCAAACTGAACCAAAAGATCATGAATCTCTTAACAAGACAGAACATATCAGAACAGGTTACACTTTTACTTCAACGCAAAACTCACCAATTTCAAAATTAAATATTATTATATCAGAACAAAACTTGACTGTAATAAAACAGAATTTGCTTATTTCAGAATAGAGGTCAGATGTTTCAGATCAAAGCTTATTTATATCAGAACTGAGTATATAACAAAATACAAAACAAGTTAGTCTAGTAATCCTTTATACAGAAGTGAGTAACGGTACTAATACAAGAGATACCGTGATTGGTATCACATAACAGGAGAGACTTAAGTCTCAATAACCGGAGACACCAAAGTGTCAATAACAGGAGACACCGAAGTGTCAGTAACAGAAAACACCAAAGTGTCACAGGAGTAGCTGCAAACCCATTCTAGGCATGCCTATTTACCCACGACTAGGACTTAACAATTTAAAAATAAAATAGGTTTTTTCTGAATTCTCATTTGAGGAACATATTGCAACACATACTACTTTACTTCATTTTGTTCAACTTGACATAATCACTGATTTTCAAACAAACTAACATGTCATACAATTACAAGTATGTGCAATAAT
>JANZXP010000009.1:7178766-7201523 GCA_027576715.1 Erythroxylum flavicans
GAGGAGTCTTTCTATTCAATTTTCTATCATTTTAATCTCTTCTATTCTTTGTAAAAATGGATTATTTGAATGTTGATAATGTTATGGAGATTATGTTAGGCTGATTTTATTTTAGAGATTGCTTTTGGAACTATTATGTTGAACTCCTATTTTATTGAATTGAATGCAATTTTCTTGCAACAAATCGAGAGAGTAAGTGAGATGAAATTCGTGTGGGATTTTACATCGAGAGTTGGCAATCTATGGACTAGCAATAATCATGTTAATTGAATAGTTAGAAAAGAGATCTCGACTAGTCAATTGATCGCCCGTAGGATAGATTGATAACTAATTGAATCGGTAGAGTCATTGGGTAGGTTAAGAGATTGTCCAATTAATTCCTGATAATTTGATTAGGGATAAATAGTTACACCATGAGAGAGGGTAATTAGTACATTCAAAAATATATGGTGAGACATAATTCAATCGATAAAATAGGAGGGAGACAAAATAGAAAAAATTAATCTCTAGTATTTAGATTCTTGAATTCAAATTTTCTGTAATTTCAGTATTGTCCATTGTTTACATAGGTCTTTTAATTTTAATTTAATTTTCCAGATTATTTGCATTTCATAATTTAGTTTCTTAAACAAAGTTCTGTCTAAATTAAGTGGTGTCTAGGCATCAATCCCTGTGGGATCGATATTCATTATTTTTACTACAAGTCACTGCTTGTTCACTTGCGGTTTTTTAGCGCAAAACAAGTAAATAGGTTTTACCATCAACATGTATCGACTTAAGACTACTGAACAGAGTGACAGTTCGCAACCAATATCTGCTCCTGATGATTGATGATTTATTTGATCAGTTACAAAGATCCAAGGTGTATTCAAAGATTGATTTAAAATCAAGTTATTATCAGTTGAAAGTTCGTAGTGAAGATATTCTGAAAACTGCCTTTAGGACTAGGTACAGGCATTATGAATTCTCAGTTATCCCCTTTGGATTAATGAATAATCCAGTTGGTTTTATGGATTTGATAAATAGGGTGTTTTGAGAGTACCTAGATAAATAGGGTGTATTGATGTACTCAGGTAGTTATGAGGAGTATACAAAACTCCTTCGGACAGTATTACAAGTCCTACGAGAGCACCAACTATATGTTAAGTTTAGTAAGTGCCAGTTTTGGCTAAACAAGGTTGCTTTTTTAGGTCATGTCATCTTAGTTGTAGTGTGGATCCCCAAAAGATTGAAGTTGTTACTAATTGGAGACCTCCCACAACTGTGACGAAAGTCAGGAGTTTCCTTGGAT
Organism: Erythroxylum flavicans; assembly: GCA_027576715.1. Lineage (NCBI taxonomy): Eukaryota > Viridiplantae > Streptophyta > Magnoliopsida > Malpighiales > Erythroxylaceae > Erythroxylum > Erythroxylum flavicans. Next base: position 7,180,058 of record JANZXP010000009.1, read on the forward strand.
TAGTAGGCTATTATAGGAAATCCGTTGAAGGATTTTCCATAATAGCAACCCCACTGACCAAGTTGACGTGAAAAAGAGGAGAAGTTTGAGTGGTCAAATGCTTGTCAATGAAGTTTTGATGAATTACTAGAAAGGCTGACGACAGCTTCCGTACTCATATTACCAACAGGGACTAATGGATTTATAGTGTATAGTGATTCCTTGAGATAGGGATTAGGGTGTGTACTCATACAGAATGATAATATTGTAACCTATACTTCTAGGCAATTGAAAAAGCATGAGCAAAACTACCTCACCCATAATCTAGAGTTAGTAGTAATGGTTTTTTCATTGAGAATTTGGAGGCATTACTTGCATGACATTCCCTATAAGATTTTCACGGATCATAAATGTCTAAAATATTTATTCACTCAGAAGGAACTAAACATGAGGCAGAGTAGGTGGTTGGACTTAATAAAAGATTATGATTGCATGATAGAGTACCACCCTGAAAAAGCCAATGTAGTGGTTGATGCTTTAATTAGGAGACCTACCATTTCACTAGCACAACTGAAGTTGATATATCTTCCACTTCTAGTGGAAATGAGGTTTTTAGGAGTGAGGTTAGATATAGCAGACTCAGGACACTAATTGCTACCTTTTATGTTTTGTCCCATTTTGGTGGATCAGATTAGAGAGGGACAGAAACAAGATTTGCAATTAATGAAGTTGAAGACAAGTTGAGACTGGGCAATGATTATATGTACCGAATATGAAGAATTAAAGAAAGAGATCTTAGAGGAAGCTCACTCTTCATTTTACACTATACATCCAAGTAGCATAAAAATGTATCACACTGCCAAAGAACACTATTGGTGGAGAGAGATGAAGAAGGAAATAACTTAATTTGTTTCTAAGTCTAACCCATCAACAAGTAAAAGCAAAACATTAGAGGACTGCAAGTTAATGCAGCCCCTCCTTATCCTAGAATGGAAGTGGGAGAAGATTATTATAGACTTTGTAGTAGGACTTCCACGTCAAAGGGGCATGATGTTATATGGGTGATAATGTACAAGTTAAGAAAGTCCGCACATTTTCTTCCAATCAGGAATGATTATCCCTTAAACAGGTTAGCCCAACTTTATATGGATGAGATAGCGAGAGTCCATGGTATGCTGATTTTTATTTTCTCAAACCGTGACCCTAGGTATACATCAAGATTTTGGCCCAACTTACAGAAAGCCTTAGGTACACGCTTGAAGTTTAGAATTTCCTTTCAACACCAGACAAATGGACAGTCAAAAAGGACTATCTAAACACTTAAGGATATACTTAGGTCTTGTGTCATAGAGTTCAGGGGCAGTTGACATATTCACCTACCACTAATAGAGTTTGCATACAATAACAATTATCAAGTCAATATTGATATAGCCCCTTATGAGGCACTTTATGGAAGAAAATGGAAAATACTAGTATGTTGGGATGAGGTAGGTGAAAGGAAACTGATTGGTCCTGAGCTTGTACATATGACAACAAATAAAATTTTATTCGGGACAAATTAAAGATAACCTAGAATATGCAGAAAAGCTATGCAAATAATCGTCATAAGGATCTTGAATTTGAGATTGGAAATAGAATTTTTCTCAAGATTTCCCCTTAGAAAGGTGTACTTCGATTTAGGAAACGTGATAAGTTAAGTTCGTGTTCATGAGACTGTATGAGATCACAGAAAGAATTGGGTCTGTGGCATATTGATTGAAGCTACCAGATGAGCTTGTAAGGATTCACGTCTTCCATGTATCTATGCTTTGCAAATACCTACTGGACACTTCCATGTAATCCTAGCACAACCAATGAACCTAAAGGAATATTTGACTTTTGATGAAGAACCAATATAGATCCTTAACCGTAAAGAACAAGTTCTACATAATAAGATCATTCCTTTGGTAAAGGAACTGTGGAGGAATCACATGGTAGATGAAGCTACATGGGAGCTTGAACCGCAAATGCATACACGATATCTCCACCTTTTTTAAACATGTATGTTTAGTTAAAATTTGAGGACGAAATTTGTATAAAGAGGGATGATTGTAAAATCTCAAACCTTTCCTTTCATTAAATATAATTTTTTCTATTCGGTGAATAGTATTTTCAGATGAATAATGATTTTTGGGGGACTCAACCCTAAAATATTGAAATTATCTAGAATAAGTATTAAAGTCCAATAATACTGAAATGGAACAAAAATAAGTCCGATCAGATGACTTTTGGGAATTTCAAAAGTGTAGGACTAAAATGTCCTTTTTGGAAAATAATGGTCATTATTGATTTTAAACTCATTAGAAAATTTTTAAAACCTCTAGTCAATAAGTATTGACCCTACTTAGAGTATTTCACGGTCAATTTGATGATAAGACGGTTGTGGAATATTTTTAGGATTTAATTTAGTTAGTTGGTGAATTAAATGCATTAAAGGGCAATTTGGTCTTTTTACAAGAAGTTAGTGGATTATTGAGTCATTAAAAAAGAACCAATAGGAAGATGACATCTGGAATCCATTAAATGAGTATAAAAAGTAAAAAGTAAGACATTTTGCTTCATTTTCAAGTGTTAATTGTGAGAGTGATGAGAGAGTAACATGAGAGGCCATAAAAGAAAGGGAAAAGAAGAGAAGCCAAGGGTGATCGCCAAAGAGAGAGGAAGAAGAGTGTGGTCATTTTTTTATGGAATTTGATGGTGATTTGGAGGAATCTTGAAGTATTCATCAAACACCTAAAAGATTAGGGAAAATTGGTAAATTTTCCTAGCTTAAATTTCTAATTTTTTTTTTAGTTTTTAAAGTGGGATGGATGTATTTAAGATAAATGGTGTCTTGGTGTTACTTTGATGTTTCTTTGCATGGAAGTAGAATATAATAAGAGAGGAACATGTAGTATAATTCTGTCTTAGTTTTATTTGAACTAGTCTGATTGTTTTGGCGGTAACTTGGCATACAAACCTCCAACTTGTTTGATTCCAATTGAAGATAAAACTTAAGACATAAAAATAAAAATTTCTAGGAGAAAACCGACCTTAATTCTGGCTGAATGACATTGAAAATTGAGATTGAAAATAGTGACCTAATGCTACCCCTATATTGATTCAGTTTGTGATTTTTGGTGCATATTTCATGATTTAGAAGTCCAAATGGCCAGAGTTTTGATAATATAGAAACTAGAGACATAAGGGAACAAATGTCTAGAAGACCTCAAACCTAATTTGAACGTTTGCTATATGAAAATTATGGAACAAGTAGAGGTATGAATTTTGGGCAGGGGACACGATTGACAGGAAATTACACTATTTTGAGTTTGTTTTCATTTTTTTTACCAAATCATATCTAAACTTTTTTGGATGTTTATAATACTTACAAACACCTAGACATAAACAAAATATGACTTACCATATATGGATTGGGTGAGGGATTTTTTTATAAAGAAATTGCTAAGTTGGAATGGGGAAAAGATGATATTGAAGTAATTTTCGAAGTTAGGTTTTGAAATGGAGAATAATATATTAGCTTACCGAAGATAAAGGAAAAATATGATTAGCATACATGTTACGTGATTAAATATGAATCTCAAATTCGGTTAAACCAAATATATAGTTTTAATGCCTTATTTCCTAATTTGGAAATAAATACCTAAGCAAAATGTTGTTTGTGTAGGTAAAAGAGAGGCACCGAACGTGTGAATGTACTTGGCGATAAGTTCGCAAAATAGTGAGTGTATTTTAATTATTTTATATGAATAAATTCTTTGCAAAAGAATTGATGACATGTGATTTTAAATTGCATGATTATGAGTTTTATGTGAATGATACATTACGAGTGAGTATTGCTAGTATAAGCTTAAGTTATTGAAGTTTAAAGTTGAATTTCATACGATTCGAAGTTACATTGAAATTATGTTATTGGTTGATAAAGAGGAAAGATATTTTTTAAGCCCATGGTACCCTATTAGGTTTTAACATATTATTATACCGATGTATAATGGTTAACCTAGTACAGGTAAGCAATCTAGAACTAGCTCCTTAACTACCGGTGTACAGTGGTTAACCTAAGTACGATAACTAGTGGTTAACCAATTGCCGGTAAGCGATACAGAATCAGCTCCGTAAGATGTATAGTGGTTAACCTAGTGGCGAGTAAGCGATGTAGAACCAACTCCATAACTAGTGGTTAACTAGTCACGGGTAAGCGATGCAGAACCAACTTCATAATTTTATGTCTAAGGGCACCATATGACAAAGAAGTTAGTGGTGAGCTATGTCGTGTAAAAAAGTTCATGACAATAATAATGCTGCCACAATTTACTTTATTAGTAACTTGAAATTTTGATTTTGTGAAATCATATATGTTTGATATTAGTATTGTATCATAAGAAATGAAATAAATTTGTTTATGGGTGGTATTGTTAAATATGATTTGTATAGAAATGTTAACACTCACTGAACTCATTTAGCTCACATTCTACTTTTTGTTTTCAAAATAAAAGCCCCCCCAGGTGCACGCTTAGGGGCTTTAGTGGCAAGGACTCCGCCTCACAAGTAGTCAACTTCGTCACATGTTGCTGTGTAGGCATTTTTTCCTTGTAAATTTTTTGGAACTATTACACATTTTTTAATATTTTTGGGAATGTACATTTGTGTAAAGAATGGATGTTTATAAAAGTTTTTAAATGAAATGCATGAATATGTTTTGCCTTTTTAAAGTTTATTGAAATGATTGTTGAGATTGCTTCTGAGTGAACTTGAAGTCCAAAATTTGTAGTGGAGATTTTGATGTGATTATAGAAGTATTATGAACTTTTACAAAGATTTTGAGAATTTTGAGGATGTCAAAATACAATTATTGTGCTACCTAAATTTATAATATAATGATTCACTAAAAAAAAACTCCACTACTTATATATTTTTTATGTTGAATTAAAACTTTTCGATAAAAAGGGCAATAAGCTTAACTCTACGGGAACTTTTTAGTTGAATCAAATATCGACTAGAGGGCCACCATGGGTATCAGGAAGGCTGTTTAGTCGTTTTAGGATAAGGGCCTATCATGAAGTTTTCCTATATTTTAAAAAAATTTAGAAAAACTTTTTAGTCCTTATAATTTTGACATTTTTATGGTTTTCAATGTCTTAAAAAATTTTCTTTGAAAAAAATGATAAAATATATGTGACATGAACATTGCACAGAGAACAATCAAATATTTACATACATGGTGATCTAATCAAACTCTTAAACTCAAACCAAACTAACTAAAATTTACCTAAAGTAATAATTTATTATAATTATCTTAAATTATTAATTTAAATTAGGTTTAGTTATTTCAGAATAAGTTTAAGAGCTAAGTTGGGTTATCATGTCCATTATATTTTGTTAGTTCTTATATAATGTTTGTACTACATGCATTTATCGTTATATTTTAACCGAAGTTTAAGAGAAGGAATTTTTCTAAAAAATTAAAAATTATTATCGAAATATTTAAAAATTAGAGAATTTTTCTTAAGTTTTTAAATCAAAAAAGAGGCCTATGTCTTTTACTCTATTGATGAATAATTATTTTCAAATCTGTCAAAGTCCAATCAAAGTTGGGATTCAATCGAATGCTTCGAGCATGATCCAGATTCAGACAAATTTGATTTAGGTTGAATGTATTGGGTGCGATCGAATTTTGGGTTGAGAAAAAAATAGACCAATTCCACTCGATTTATGGCCATCTCTACCTAAAATTTGAATCTAATTCAGAAGATATTAGTCTTATGAAAGTAAAATCTTAATCTTCCATTAATATTTTTGTAATTAACTCGTTTTATGTGGTCGAGTTCAATAAGTTGGAAGTAATTATGTAATTTATTTGTCATACGATTTAATCATAAATTCAATTGACAATCAAAAGCTTGCAGCAAAGTGAAATTTGTTATGATACGAGAAGGGAGTGTGACGAATAAGTTGAGAATCGAAAAGGGGAGTCCTTAGAAGTTAAACGCACAAGCAAGCAACGAATCAGAAATACATAGCCAATAAGCAAAGTTAGGAACATTATTACTCCCCTTGACATACTGAAGTATGATGCTCCTATTTATTGTCTGACAAGTACACACCACAGCTCAGCATTGCTAAAAACTTAAGACAAGTATCTCTAAACCTATACCTGAATTGAGCTTCCCAGGGAACACATTATTAAAACGTCTCTCGGAATTTAGTCTACAGATTCATCAGAGCCAACACAAATAAACATATGGAGCACCATCGACCATGCTTCAAACTGCAAGCTTGTATCAATGCGGCTCAGACCATGAGGCATACAGATCTCCCAGCTCCGAATACTAAAAAATCTACCAAACGTGTCATCAGAGGGAAAATCATTGTCGTTAACAGCGATGACCGGTCGGGTCCGGGGAAATCAGCATATTTGCAGGTCCATAGTGCCACGGTAGTTGAACCAAGTGAGTTGCAAACTTTATAGTTTACCCAGAAATTATGAGTCTGTAAACTGATTAGTCCTTATCTGAACTTCAAGAATAATCCATCACGATTTCAATTCAGAGAATATCAATCTCCTACAGTGCTACTGATCTTTTAACTTGCTGCTTGCTTCTACCAGATACAGGAAAAGGGAAGCTTAGTGGCAAAGCATACTTCAAGTGCGGAAAGAGCGTTAAACGTGATGGTATTAAAACAACGACATACAAGGTGAAACTGTCGGTGGATGCAGAGTTTGAAATTCCAGGGGCAATTCTTATAACAAACGAACATAACCACGAATTCTTCCTGCAATCAGCAGTTCTTACAGCTCCAGACAATCAGATCATCCACTTTGACTGCAGGTCTTGGATTTATCCGACCAAGAAGACAAAATCATCACGAATTTTCTTCTCGATCACTGTAAGCTTGACATAGCCAAGTTATGTTGATTCCTGTATCCAATTAATTCGATCAAGTAGAATAAATAATGTGATTTCTCAGTGTTATCTCCCAAACCAAACACCATGTGGTTTGTTGGAGCTGAGAAGGTCGGAACTTGTAAACTTGAGGGGAGATGGAACCAGGGAAAGGAAAGAATGGGACAGAATTTATGACTATGATTGCTATGACGATCTTGGTTCTCCTGACAAAGGTCGGGACTACATTAGACCAGTCCTCGGAGGTTCCAGATATCGTCCGTATCCTCGTCGGGGAAGAACAGGTCTTCCTTCAAGCAATACAGGTGTCCAGACTTTGGCATTTTAACATCTTTGGCACTCAATTTTTTCCGTTCACTTCCATCAAAATTTCAACAGTTTGAAGCCAATTTTTACTAATTGATAGCTTGAACATATAACCTTCAGCTGAAAGCCGATCAGAAATGATCAACTTGGATATATACGTTCCTCCAGATGAGAGATTTAGCCCCAAGAAGCTAGCGGAGGTCGTATCGCGTTCGGTCCTAGCTGCTGTACATTTTCTGATACCCGAGGTCAAATCCGTTTTCAGAAATGATTCAAATAGCTTCGAGTCATTTGAAGAAATACTTGATATGTTTAGTAGGAAAAGAAATCAAGATGCACAACGAAAGACGACAGAGAAAATGAAGAAACTATTACCAGATAACCTTTACCAGGAGATCACACATGCAAGCCAAGAACAGCACTCGAAATTCCCATTACCACAAATTATTGCAGGTCACGGAGCTTGATATCTGGCTTGATAAGATAGATAACCGATGCTTCATTTGTTTGTTTGAGCAGTTGGGTTGACATCTTGATCATATTTCAGAGAACGAATTTGCCTGGATGGACGATGAGGAGTTTGCTCGCCAAATGCTTGCAGGAACTAATCCAACTCGAATTCAATGTTTGCAGGTTAACTTTATTATCCATGTCCTGAAAGCCAATATATGTACCACTGTTCCGTTAAACTTTCAGATGCATCTTCTGCTTTTGTTAACTCTTTTTGCTTGTGTTAATTGTCACCTATACAAATATATTTATATAACTAACCAAGATCATGCTGCTGATGTTGCCTATATACATTATTTGCTTAACACCAGATCTTTTTCTATTTGCATTTAACACCCGCTGAAATAAAAATTCATGCACGGTTTAAGGGCATACATCCACCAGGGATTTAGCCTGGTGACTGGGAAGGCAGATTACCTCCCTATCTACCAGAATGATAACAGTGTTTTTGTTCTAATTCCTCCGAACCCATCGCTTTTTTAATTATTAACATGCGTGCGACGGTTCAATTTCTAAATTGATTTTATTGCATGCTCACATCATAATGAACAAGCTACGTATCTGCTTCAAATATTCTCTTTTAAAGTAATTTTTTGACAGAAATTTCCCCCAAAAGGCAAAACAGGCGTGAGCAGTATCAGGAGATCACATATACTGCACAACCTTGATGGACTGACTGTTAACCAGGTACTGCAACTGACCTTGGCACCCCATTAGTCCACCAAACCCAACATTACCATCACAGCAGTGTTCCATTAAAATCACAGAGGAACACGTCACTTGTCTTTAAGGAAGCAAGACGTTAAAATGGCAAATTCTAGAAAGCTCTACTGCATGAGCAAAGTTAAGGGGACGGTTCTTTCAGATGCAATTTTATTAATTCCAACCAAGTTGACAGAAGGACTAAACTCTTAGAATGTTAGGACTAGAAAATTAAATTTCAGTTGAATCTGAGTCATATTGTAATTTTTTATTATGTCTAGCCATATCTTACAGCCTCGCGTATGCAATTTCATAGAGAGCAGAAGTAAATGGATCTTTTTATTGTCTAATTTATTATGGACTTCAAAAAAGAACACAACTTTTTAACTAAATATACTTTTTTTTCTCCTTAACGCACCAGGCAATGATCCAAAGGAGGATATTCATCTTGGATCATCACGACTACCTCATGCCCTTTTTGAGCAGAATAAACAAAAAAGATGTTTGTGCTTATGCATCAAGAACATTGTTATTTCTAAGAAAGGATACCACACTAAAGCCGATTGCAGTAGAACTGAGCTTGCCTGGTTCCTCCAGGTACCCCGAAATGAGTTCGGTGTACCTACCAGCAAGTAATGGTACTGAAGCAGCACTGTGGCAGCTTGCTAAATCTCATGTTGTAGCCAATGACTCAGCTTACCACCACTTAGTCAGCCATTGGTAAGTTGAAATACCTTCTAAAACTTCTGTTTCTACACGATTTGTAAATCCTGCCTCACATCTTGTATATCATGCTATTCCTATCATAATAACTGGGACTTTTTAGGCTGCACACACATGCAGTGATTGAGCCATTCATAATTGCAACAAGAAGGCAGCTGAGTGTAATGCATCCAATTCATCACCTATTAGATCCTCATTTCAAAGACACCATGCATATCAATGCATTGTCTCGGACCATCCTAATAAACGCCAAGGGCATTCTTGAACAGACCCTGTTTACTGGCGAAGTATCCATGGAGCTGTCTTCTGAACTCTACAAAGAGTGGAGATTCGATGATCAAGCTCTCCCTGCCGATCTTCTCAAGAGGTAATGCATACCATTAGTTTTCAACGAAGGATCCACTACATTTCCTTGCATTATCAGTGTAGGAAGGATCGATGAATTACTCTTGTTGTTTTCCTGACATCTAGCTATTAATTTTGGTCAAGTGAAGACTTCTTCCAAACTAGTATACTGGCATACATAGGGTAAATAAATCAGCTTGAAGAAGCTTACACAACTTTTAACAAACTATTTTGCAGAGGAATGGCTGTGGAAGACCCTGATCAAGACAGCCTAACTGGGGTACAGCTCCTCTTCCAGGATTATCCTTATGGTGTAGATGGACTTGACATCTGGAATGCAATCAAGACATGGGTCAGAGACTTTTGCTCCATTTTCTACAAGGATGATGATTGTGTCAAGAACGATATAGAAATTCAAGCATGGTGGTCAGAAATCAAAAATGTCGGCCATGGTGATAAGCGCAATGAGACATGGTGGTATAAGATGACGAGTCTTTCTGACCTAATAGAGGCTCTAACAACTCTCATATGGATATCATCTGCTTCTCATGCCTCTGTGAACTATGGACAATATGCATATGCTGGCTACCCTCCAAACCGTCCTATGAAATGTCGAAAATTCATTCCAGAGGAAGGAACGATGGAGTTTGCTGAGTTCCTTAGAGATCCTGATGCATACTACCTTAATATGCTGCCTGACAGATTCGAAATGACTCTCAGTATGGCATTGGTAGAGGTCCTCTCGCAATTCTCATCTGATGAGCAGTACTTGGGTCAGAGGCCATCAGAGTGGATCAGCAACAAAGAAATTCAGAAAATATTCGAGAAGTTTAATAAAGAACTTCGAGACATAGAGAGGAAAATCCTTGAGAGGAACTCAAATAAGAAGTTTAAGAACAGACAGGGTCCTGCCGACATCTCATACAACCTGCTCTGGCCAAATACAGATAATGTTGAATCTAAAGAGGGCATTACGGGAAAGGGGATCCCTAACAGCATATCAATTTAACACATGGCAAAACAATGCACACTGTTTAAGCAACGAAAACTACAACATTACCTTTCATTTTTGTAAATAAAGTTTCAAAGGTATTCCAAGCTCTACCATTTTTCCTTCTTATTTATTGTAATCCCTAGAGGCTGAGATTCTCTACGGTCTTGGTAATAAGCATATATTTTTTGTTTCTTGTTCATTTATATACAACACTTTTTATGTTACATCATTTAAGCAACTATCAATTCTATCTTTCTTATCATTACATGGAAGACAAGAGGGACATTTTAACTCCAACATTTATATTCTCTCATAAATTTAACTCTAATATTTTAGAGTGTATAAGTTAAATCTTAACATTTAAAAAATATTAAATTTTATCTTTAAATTAACAAAAAATTTGACGGCAATGTGAAGCAGTTTTCTACTAGGTGACAATGACTAACACATATTTATAATATTTTAATATTAAAATGGATCTTATGGTATTACGTGGATTTGATATGACATTTGGGATTTGTAAACTTAAATTAACATATTTAAATTAATATTAATATTAAAAAATGTGAGACCCATTTATATAATTTAATCTTAAATATTATTAATCTGATAAATTAACTTAAGTAATTAATCTATTAATTTAACTAAATAATTTTAGTAATTAAACTAATTGAAAGAATGCATTTGGCATTCAATTGGAACACGCACGACGCACACTATAAGCAGAAGCACTCAAAAACGGGATCAAATCCCCTGTTCCCGATTATCTGTGCTACTATGGATGGATTGATGATAAGGGGATAGAGTGGCACAGATAATTAGGAACAGGAGATTTGTTGCCCTCGGAAACATCCTTATATCCTTCACAAATGAACCTGTTTCTGTTTTGATGGTGATGTAAAATACAAAAACTATGATGGCGATGGGTGATATAAGTGCCTGATTTGACTTGGTAGCTCAACAAAAGATTTATGAAGGTAAAGATTATATTCAAAGAAGCCGTAAACAAGACCCTAAAACTCCATTTCGCACCCATAACACTTGCGGTGATGAGGTAAATATGTGTACTTAAAAAGAACAAGTACATGGCTATGGCTTGGATGATAGATCTCCTGCTTTTACTGTAAGTTTTCTTAGTTTCTTACTCTCAACATTATCTAAAAGACCACATTTGATATCCAGATTGAAACCATAGTTTATACAATTGTAGGCAAATCTAGGGCGAATATCTTTGCATTCATACAAATGAAAAAATATGCAATCTTTGAAAATCTAAATGTGGTACCTTTATCTAGGAGGTTTAGAAATGAGGTTAAGAGAATGAGCCAAGTGAAGATAGCTTTGTATCTATAGTGGTACTGAACCGTAGATTTATGAAACCATAAATTTTCACAATTTTCATATATGTAGGTTGGACCGAGTATGGCATTACTACAGTGCCATATGTATTAATGGCTCAAAATGTTGGACTTTTTAGACTTTTCTCATAAAGTTGGACAATATTTAATTGCATTCTTTGGTTTGTTCAATAACTTATCCATTACATTAGGTAATTTGATCCAAATAAAGGTAATAAAGTGGCTCAATAAATGATCTAAATCAATTGGTCGAAGTCTAGGAGTAAAATAGATCCCGATTAGTATGGATCGGACCTATATGGGCATGTTATGGGAAAGCCCGATATGGAAGTTATATATAAAGATTAAGGTCTCCTACAGTTGCTCATATATCATTCGTAAGCATACGGATTCTCTGACCCATTAAGAGTGCTTACGTTTTGAGAAAATTGTAGAAAGACGTTAATCACATGGTAGTGAATGATTCCCGTGAAGGTTCTGAAAGATTATAGCTCGTTTTGGCTATAGAAATTATTAGAGTAGTGCCCTAAGGCAATCGCCTTTATTGTGTTTTGTACAAAGTTGTGTACAGACTTTATTTTCAATAATAAAGAAAAGTATATTTCATTAATTTGGTGTTCATTATTTATGAATTGATATTTATCTATAAACAAATTAATGAAGTCCATGATATATGACATAACATGAAGGAAATTATGACGTGATCATACTATTGAGATTCTAATCATGTGCAATTATGTTAGTATCTAATTTATCCCTAGTCATACGATTAATGAGATTAGACATTATTAATCCCAATAGACTAGCACATGTCAAACTTCTTGATTTGATCAAACAGTGGATCTTAGAAACTGTAAACATGATATGTTTAGAGTTGAGATGTGGATGCTTACTAGAGGTAATAAGTACATTGGATGACCTACCATTAGATCATCACATGGATGTCCTATTCTAATGTCAATGATAATATTATCATAGCAATGGTGCAATTATCCTTAGACTTGAGGTACTCAAGGATATCTTAGATACTGATTTTGTGCTTTGACTTCATTCCTTGTTGCCTTGCAGAGGTCACTCATAGGGTGGTGATTGGTACATCTTAAGGTATTCTAAGGTAATTGAGTAACCAATAGAGGATTCACCACTTTTGTGATAACAGAAGATGATACCCACAGTTGCTTATCGGGTTCATTACTTGGAAATCTTTGACCGTAGTACATATGTCATGAATAATGTTTTCATTGACATATAGAGTATTTGACGTCGTTAGTCTAGTGAGAGTTGATACTTTTCTCATACTCATAACCAACTGAGGTATAGTATGGTGAAAGGACGAATTGCACAACAATTGTCTATAGGAGGGTTCGTGAGATGGTTTGTGACGAGCACAGGTTCGTTTATCAAACCACTTACTTTTCGGTCAGTTGGGGGTCATGATATATTGCTAGACGCCGCTCATGACTTACTTGGATTAAGTGTTAATCCAAGTGCCAACATAACCGGGAACCTAATGGGTCATGTGTATAAGAGTGACTCAGAGGATACTTAAAATGGTTTTGGATAAAGATCCATTATATGGAGAGCAATAAAACCAAATGGATCGCGATGAGATCGGGATATGTCCCGATGAGATCGCGACGTCGATATTACTGAAATAGGTCTTTGGTATTTTTTCTACACCCGGGACCCGATAGGACCGGTCCTAGTGTAACTGAACCACCTCAGCATATATATAAGATGATGCAATGTGGATGAGGAGGAGGTTTCTTTAAAAAGATATGCATTTATTGTCTTTAAATGACAAAAAGACAAAAAATGAAAAATCATTTAAGATGACAAACGTGAGAACAAAAGAAGTAAGCATTCTTCTTCACGATTCTCACCCATCTCTCCTCATCTTTCTCATCTTCTTCCTTTTCATTCTCTTCCACGTTTTTTGTTCTATCCATTTCCGAATTGATTTGGTTAGTTTCTCCGATCTCTGCATGAATACCTTTGGAGACAATCTATTTTGGTCGTTATGGCTTACGACAACCCGATGAGTAGAAGATTGAAGAACGAAGGAGACTACACACAAGGTACATAGTTATTATATGAATGATTGATTTGTGTAAATGCCATGAACATGTATGTGAATTGGAAATTTTCACCTAGGTTTAATGTTATTTCCTTGTATAGACATATAGATCCTGGACTTCGGGAAAGTTCCAAAATAAATTTTTTTGTTTTTCTGCACAACGTGTATATGATGCATGCACTGGGATTTTCCTACAAAAAATGCTTCGGAAGTTGGAATGGAACTGAAATCAGGTATTCTGCATTTCCTTCATTTTTACCCTTTCATGAATGATTCGGGACACATAATAAGGTTTATGACGTGGTATCATAGTGGTTACATGATCGAGTTGCCTTAAACGAAGGTTTTTTCAATTTTCATCCATTAGGGTTTTTATTAGTTTTTGATTTGCTTTTCATTTTTTTTAGTACATGATTACGTGAAAGTAGTATACATTAGGTTAGCTATGAAAAACAGGCCAGAAAGTACAAAAAAGGACTTCGAGATTGTCGAAAATTGCCCACCTGTGTACCTAATGGTGCTACAATAACCGACATCAGGTAATTTGGCAAGCACATGCGTTGCACACGTCAGCCACAACCAACCACATGGCACCATGGGTCTGCAGACGTGTGTTGGCTCGTGCCATGTACATACCTCACACTCGCTTGCCACGTGGATGATGCAAATGGGGACATGTTGCACGCGCCATACAATAGAGGTGCATCTACGCGTGGTGACGGGTGTTGCACATGTGCCAACAGTAACTGTGCACGTGGGGTGAGCTTGGGGCACCCTTGCCACTCGTCGGGTCTAACGTCAGGCTGATGTCAGCACACAGTGTTGTGCTGACGTCAACGCTACATTACTACTGACATCATGCTGACATCAACACCAAAAAAAGGGAGAATTTTTAGAATTCCCGTAAAGGTGCCGCAGGTCCTTTTGGGTCAATTTTTGGGTAGGGGAATTTTTAAAGTGATTTGTCAAGTTTTTTGGATTTATTAAGTTGGTAATTGGATTTCGAAAAAGATTTTAAAGCCTTTTAAAGCTGATTTTAAGTTAATTTTTATGCTTCGAACTGCATATAAGGGAGACACTTAAGGTTTCGTGTCTTACATAGTAGGGTTGGCATTTGGGAAAGCACGATAGTGGTTTTGATTACGATTTTTTAAAGATAAAAGTCTCAAATAAAGTTTAAAGACAATGTTTTCCGTACCAGTATATGATTATTTGATTGTACATTTGGTTTTCGCATTCATAATTGATTTTCACATACATTATGCCCATATAGAATGTGAGGATAATATAAGGATGTATCCCTTGTGTTTGTGATCTTTTTACTTACTAGTAAGATTGCAGTCACCACAGTGGCTTTTCAATTCATTATTTGTATTATACCGCTTGCATGATGGGAATGTCTCTGATCTCATGTTTGGTTATTCTACCCACAGATGTTGGCGTTATATGAGATTTTGAGATGTAGATAAAGGCATTAGATGGAAGAACGTTGTTGCTTGAATGATCTATTCACCCATAGGTGATAGTGTCATGAGAGTTGATAGTTTGTACTCTAATTGCTTTTATATAAAGTTTTAATTGCATATAATATATATTCTGCCAATAGGTGTTTCATAATATGTGTGATCAGATTCTCAATATAGATACTACTTCAATGCTTTAAGTATCGTTGTTATCTTGTATTTATGTTGATCTTTACATTGTCTTTTCTATTTTGTAGTCACCTTTTTTGTAAACAACAATGTTGTCATGATTGAGACCTTAACTGGTTTCAATTTCAAGAAGCAAAGAAGGATATTGAGTTTTTCCTAGGGATGGCTGACATCATCATGGCGACGCGTATAGAGAGACCTTCTGTACTCACTGATATCAGCTCAGAAGTTGATAAGGCTGCTATGGAAATCTGGGAGCGGTCAAATAGGATGTGTTATTTGACCATTAAGAGGTCAATCTCGAATCATCTGCTTAGTGGATTACCCGACACATTTATAGCAAAGGAGTTTATGGATAGTATTTCCCAGAAGTACGCAGTGTCTTTTTATACGGAGCAAAGCACCTTGATTAAAGAGTCATTCTCCATGAGATACAGAGGAGAAGGAGGCATCAAAGAGTACATCATTAGGACGGTTTACCTTCAAAGTAAACTGAAGGCATTTAATGTACTCATTCTTAACACATTCATAGTTCATTAGGCACTTAATACTCTCCCATGAGAGTTTGAGATGTTGATGACATCATACATCTCTCAAGATGAGGCTTAGGACATCAATGTGCTGATTTCCTAGTGCGCTATAGCTGAGGAGAAGCTTAAGAGTTCTCCTTATACAGCTCTGTATGTAGTCACCAAAGGCAAGGGAAAAGCGAAGCCCCAACAGTCTAAGGGTAACGGTAAGAAACCCAAACCCTCTCCACAGATTCGGACTGGACAATCTAGCATTAACTAGGGCCCATGTGACATGAAGAGTATGAGGTACTTCTTCTGTAAGAAGAAGGGATATAGGAAAGTTGATTGCCCGAAGTACAAACTTTGAAAAGTTAAACAGGAACTGATAGGTAACTCCTCGGCTGACATGATTCATAAATCTAACTTAGCTATAGTCACATCAAGTTCTTGGAGGCTAGATAGTGGAGCTTCCACAATGTAGGGGTTCAGATCAGTGAGAAGGCCGATTAAAGGAAAGGAGAAGCTGATGGTGGACAACAAGAAAGAGGCAGACATTTTGTATGTTGGGGATGTAAGTTTGAACCTCAATCTGGTGTATTGATTTTACAAAACACTTTTTATATAACGTCTTTTAAACAGAATCTAATCTTTGTATCAGTTTTGGATAAAGAGGGTTATCGTTTTGTATTTGATACTTTGGTTGTAAATATTTCTATCAATGCTAGACATATCGGAACTGCTTTATTGTCCTACAGATTATATAGAATGTGTCTTACCCCTAACGAAATGTATGCTTCTTCTTACATTGCCGAACCTGTTACTCGTAAGAGAGCCTTCATAAAGGAAACATCGCACATATTGTGGCATAAATGCCTTGGCCACATTTATAACGAGAGGATTGAGAGATTGATAAAGGATAACATTCTCCCAACTTTGGACTTCGATGATCTGGAAATGTGTATTAATTGTTTATGGGGTAAGTTGACTAAGATAAAGAAAAAGGGGTTAACTCATACTTCTGGTTTATTGAACCTCATACTTATAGCAGTTAATCGTTCCTATATAGTCACATTATGCAATGCTAGATGTTTTTGGACATTTATATATGATTATTCTCGCTACAGTTATGTATTCTTACTTAAGAAAAAGTTTAAAGTTCTTGACAAGCTCAAGATCTTTAAGACTGAGGTTAATAACTAGTTAGAAAAATCAATAAAGATTGTCAATTCTGATTGAGCAGGAGAATACCAGGGCAAACATGAGGTTGTAGGACAAGAAAAGGGTCTATTGCTAGATAATTGGAATCAGTTGGAATAGTGACTCGGTTTATTATGTCAGGTAGGCCTGAGCAAAATAATGTGGCTGAAAGATGCAATCGCATCCTAAAGGATATAACAAAGTCAATGCAAAGCAGGACTAACCTACCTGAATACCTTTAGGGCGAAGCCATCAAGACAACATTATATATCTTAATGGAGTCTTGAGTAAGTCAGTACCAAATACGCCTTTTAAACTTTGGAAATGGTGGAAACCAAGCCTTTCAAACATTCGTGTTGGGACTGCTCTGTTGAGGTACAGTTATAAAATTCTTATGAGAGTAAATTGCAACATCTTTCCACTCGTTGTTATTTAGTGGGTTATTTCGACCACTCTAAAGACTACAGTTTTTACTATAGAGAATGAGGGGCCAAAATAGTGGATTCACAAACGACTAAGTTTTTGGAATATGGTGTCCATGATGAGAGTGGACCTTTACAACCTCCAGGAGATAATAGGATGGATACTATGATTATTTCTTATCTGCCCTTCATATAGTCAAGTCCAGTGTATATGAAAGCTCGAGTACCATGCCTATATAGGAACAGGAACCTAAACCTATTCAAGCAGAGGTTCCCGGGGCATAGGAACCTATACAATTACGCAGATCCACTAGAGAGAGGTGATCTGCTATCTCATCAGATTACATAGTCTATTTGGGTGAACAAGACTATGATATAAGACATGTTGTGGATCCAGTTACTTTTACAGAAGTTGTTTTTAAACCCCATGCAGACTTGTGGTGGGAAGCGATGAAGGATAAGATGCAATCTATGAAGCATAACAAGGTATGAGAGCTACTTAATTTACCTCAACATTGCAAGCCTATCAGTTGCAAATGACTATTTAAGACCAAGAAGGAAACACAGGATCAAATTAAGTCGTTTAAGTCATGATTGGTTGCTAAGGGATTTACTCAAAGAGAAGGGGTTAACTTCAATATTACCTTCTCTCCTGTATTCTCAAAGGATGCGTTTAGAGTGATTATGGCAATAGTAGCTCATTATGACATGGAGCTACATCAGATGGACCTTAAAACTGCTTTCCTAAATGGTGACCTTTATGAGGAGGCCTATATGGAGCTACCTGAAGGATTTCATGATCAAGGTGCAACTGACAAAGTTTATAAGTTGACTAAATCAATATACGGTCTGAAACATGCTTCCAGAAAATGGTACCTAAAGTTTGATAAGGTTTTGACCTTCAGCTTTGTAAAGAACAAAGTTAAAAGATACTTATACTATAAGATCAGGGGGAGCAAAGTTATCTTCCTATTACTGTACATGGATGATATCTTGCTCATGTCAAATGATTTGAACATGTTGTATAAGTTGAATCAAAATTTAACCAAACACTTTGACATAAAGGATTTAGGTGAAACATCTTTTGTTCTCGATATATAGATTCATTGGGATAGATCTCAACGCTCATTGAGTCTCTCACAAATAGCATACATTGAGCAAGTGTTACTTTAATATAGTTGACTATAGACCTATTGTATCACCTATCTCACATGGTGAGAGATTATATTTGGCACAGTGTCCAAAGAATGAAGTTGAGAGAGAGGCTATGAAGAATGTTCCATATTCTAGTGTGGTTGGTAGCCTGATGTATGTCCAAGTGTGCACTAGACCAGATATTACATTTGTTGTTGGATTGTTGGGTAGATATCTGGCTAACCTAGGTGTAGACCGTTGGAATGCAGTTAAGCGAGTGTTGAGATACCTAAAGGGTACCAAGGATTATACGTTGATATATAGAAAAGTCAACGATTTAAAACTCAGAGAGTTTACAAACTCCGATTTTGTCATATGTCCGGATGATCGCAAATCCACTTCAGGGTACATTTTTATATTGGCAGATGGTGCAGTATCATGGAAAAGTGTCAAGCAGACACTGGTAACTTCCTCGACTATGCATGCAGAGTTTGTTACATATTATAGAGCTGCTACACAAGCGATTTCGCTTAGAAACTTGATTTCTAAGTTGTTTGTGGTAGATTCGGTAGCTAGACCCATTCGGTTGTACTGTGATAATCTTGCTGCAGTGTTGTTTATTAAAAATAATAAGAATATCATAGGGTCTAAGCATTTAAAGGTGACGTTAAAGTGGAGCATATCAAGACTGAGGAGATGTAGCCATTCTATTGACTAAAGGACTTCGCCGGTGTTTATTAAACGTGTATCCAGTATGAGCATTTTAAGGTCCTCAGACAGTAATATTTAGGGATCGTTGTATTTACTTCTTAAATGTTTATACATTTTGATGTATTATGACATAATAATTATTTATTAATATAGATGATAATCTTTTTATCCTCAATAATAACTGTTCTTATGTACAGTCATAATATATATGAAAGCCTTAAGATTTGTATTGATCTTAAATATTTTAAAAGTTATTGGGTATATATAAAGATTAACTTTTGAAAGATTGTCCAAGGGGGAGAATGTTGGACTTTTTAGACCTTTCCTATAAAGTTAGACAACATTTAATTGCATTTTTTGGCTTTTCAATAACTTATCGGTTAAGTTACGTAATTTGATCCACATAAAGGTAATAAAGTAGCCCAATAAATGATATAAATCAATGAGTCGAAGTCCATGAGAAAAATGAACTTCGACCAGTATAGACCAGACCCATATCAGGTCTATGATGGGAAAGCCCGATATTGAAGCTATATATAAAGGTTAAGGTCTCCTGCAGTTGCTCATATATCATTCGTAAACATACGGATTCTCTAATCTGTTAAGAGCGCTTATATTTTGAGAAAACTGTAGAAAGACGTTAACTACGTGTTGATGAATGATTCCCGTGAAGATCCTCAAAAGATAGGAGTTCGTTTTGGCCACAGCAACTGTTTTGGAAGTTAGAATGGAACCAAAATTAGGTATTTTGCATTTCCTTCTTTTTTTACCCTTTCATGAACGATCAGGAACACGTAATAAGGTTTATGCTACATGTTACACAAAAAAACCTAAAATAACCCTCATTTTTGAAGTAAAAAATGACTTTGTCTACCAAAATTTTGAGAAGAAATGGTTGCTTTGACCCAGAATACAGCTTTAAGGGTAGTGGTGGTAATGGAGGACGTGGGAATGGGTGGCAATTTCTAGGAGGAGGAGGAGGACAGTTTTAGGAAGTGGACGAACGGTGGGGCTATAGTGGTAGGAGTTGTGGTGGCGGGTTGTCGGTGGTAGGATACATCACCACTAGTGGAATTTGATGAGCTCGATGCCCTCTAGTTAACAGGTTAATTACTTTAGTTACTCAAATTAATTAGTTAAATTAACATGTTAATTAATTAAGATAATTTATTAGATTAATAACATTTAAGGTTAAATCATACGAACAGGTCTCATATGTTAATATTAATGTCAAGTGATGAACCTCTCAAAATTTCTAGTGGATTGTTTTTTGAAAGAGAACAAACAAAACACCAAAGTCCAGAGAGGAAGAAGAGCCATCTGTTCGCCCCTTAAGTAAAAGATTGAATATTTTTACTTCAATACTTTAAATGGAAGTTAATGTTGGAAAATCGAGTCGGAATTTGATCCCAACCACAGTGGAAATAATTACAAAACTTTTTCACAACCTTTGATTTTCCGAAAACCAATATCGTTTTAATTCTATAAAATGATTAACACAGATTGTAATTAAGCAAAAACTTAATTCGTACCTTATTTTGAAGCTTGATCTTCATCTTATCGTATCCCTCGAACCGTTCCCGAAACGATCTGTTTCAACCACCATAGTTGCACAAATATTCGACCTCTAACGGTATTCAGAGAATGAGATGAGAGAACTCTGTAAGCAATGCTAGCTTCATAGAGCTTAAGCTTATTTGTAATAAGCTTTGGACATTTTAGTAATTTAATTGAAATTTAATTTTAATTTCAATTAAACCTAATTAGAAATAAAAATAATTCTAATTAAATACTAATTATGCCCATATAAGTTCCAATACCTTATATTGATCCTTATTTATTAAATATCTCATATTTAATTATAAAGTTTCTCAAACTTTACAATCAAGTCCAACTTGAT
>JANZXP010000009.1:7201623-7216745 GCA_027576715.1 Erythroxylum flavicans
ACTTGGATTTATTTGTTATTTGTCGATATAGGACGACATATATATACATACATACATACATACACACACACACACACACACACACACACACATACACACACACACACACACATATATATATGTATGTATGTATGTATATATATTTTTATTTATTTATTTTATCGTTTTTCATGAGTGGGGTGCTTATGGTATTTTTATCCAACTTCTTTCAGATTTGGGGTTTGGGAAGCTGCAAAATGGATTGCACGAGTCCGTGAATCTTCTATTTATGATCCCACGCGCCCGTTGCTGCTTAATTTAACAACATATATAGTGGAGGAGAACAGATACCTGCAGTGCAAGGAGTCAGCTTTAGAAGCTGCATTTCTAATTAAGATGATGAAATGCTAAGCGCATTATTTCACTTGCACAATCCATTGATAGATCTATTGACGTTTTTGCTCAACTGGCTATTTCTACAATGTGAAGAATGTTACTTCTTATTGTTCTATAACATTGGAGGCACAATTCAATTGTCAACCAGGATATTATTAGAAGCTACCTGGTAGATCTACATAAGTTGGAATTTCTATTTCTGTTGGCATTATGGCTTTGTTACTTGTACATGTAAAGGTCATAGGGCTTATTACAAAATTTAATATAATTTTTGTTTTGTCCTTTTATACACAAGATAGCTTACCGTTTTACTATTTGGATAACTGATTATAAATTTTAAAGCTTTCTATTATTCATTGTTATAGTGAGATTAGAAAATAATATAGTGAGATGGAGAAGGGTTCATAATCCTAATGGAACTACATCTGTAAGTAAGAGTGTAACTTTTCGTGGATAATTAAAATTCCTTGTTGAGATGAGTGGTTCATATTTGTTAGTTTCTGATAATTTCAATGCTATTTTATTTTGTCTTGTATAGTTAGATTCATTCAGAATTATTGTTTTCGTGATTTGAAAATGTGATCTTATGGTCACAAATTAGCAATTTTATTCATTTGTCTAAGACTGACAAATACTGGGATGAAGTTGCAAACAATGCAGTAGTATGTTACTATTATAGTTACGCAATATAAAGTGTCCATTTCTCTAGTTTGTTTTTCCTTTCATTTATTTACACGATCCTTAAAATATTGAGAAGTCTGCCTCTTTTTGTTGACTGGGCCAATCTAATCAACAATTATTGATAACCTTGGTTTACTTTGGACCACCATCCTAGCTTATTTAAGTAGTGAGCTTCTGCCTCCTAATCATGTTCACTCTGATTTTTTATACAGGCTGGGGATCCTTAGTTATCAATTTTACTTATATATAGTTACTAGAAAGTCAAAGTAGTTTTGACTAACCTTTCTGTGCATGATTTTTCTGTATAATTCAATCATTTCATCATATAATGTTCCGATTAAACATAGAATATGGAATTAATGTCTACTCTATTTTGATTCCAATTATATTAGCTTTCTGTCATTAGCTATCGATCCAATTAATGACACTTGTAAATTATTTAGAAAATTTCTTTCCACCTTGGCCAAGGATTTCCTGAATCAATATTAATCGAGAACAATGAAACATTCTCCCTAATTACTTTAGGGTGATGAATCATATCTTGAGCACACAACTATCTCGATATAGTTCATGTTAGATTAAGTAACTATCGATTAAATGACCCATGATTAAATAGATCATAAGTAGTATCAAAACACAGCAATCCCCACACAAGATAACTTTGATGACCTCAAGTCAAAGGATTACTTATACAATCATCACAATGAGAATTCCATAGACATACAAGTAATGTTCCAAATGAATTTCTCATATTGGGTCTGTTCAATGAACTTGTTCTCTAACAAGCACCCATACGTTTGTTTAAGTATCTCTATGCTTTAGCCTATAAGATCAACTACTTCCTTCATAAGGAAAAATACAACGTATACTAGTCTTTTTACGTTCCATTAATGTCCAATCTTAATAGAACAATGACTAGAAATATTTAGGAATAATACATAAATGCAATATGAATCTCATAATTATAATATCATTATAATTTTATTTGCAATGTACAATTATTCCATAGACTTTATCATATACAGCTGAACATGTACAAGATAAAGAATGCCTTTAAATAATTTGTCACTAAACTATAACAAAAGTGATTAATTGTAGGGCATAAACCAACAGTTGGAGCATTGGGAGAGACTCGAGCGTGAATGTTATATTTATGAGATGGGACATTCCTTTACCTTTTGTGTGTTGATTGTCTTTTTGAGTGTGTCATGTGTAGGTGGATACAAAAGTGGGGTTGATTTTGAAGTGGCATAGATAAGTATCTTTCTGAGCTTTTTTTAGTGTCTCAGGTTTATGTTAATAAAGAAGTGAGGTTTAGTCTTAGGAGGTGCTTGGTTAGTTAGTATGGGAAGAAAGGAATAAGTAAAGAATTAAAAAAAAAGATATTTGGTAATATATTACAATTGAATGAACAGTATTTTTATATTCCCTTTTAAGATAATACTCCATACCCATTGCCCTAAGTAAACCAATCACTTGTTTATTGCTTTTGAATAATAGACAATAAATTTTAATAGATTGTAAATACTGTTTATGGCTTATTAGAATTTATTATGTTATATATTACATCATATTTAAAATAAATAGTAAAACTTAAAAATAAAAAGATAATTTTCAATTATTTTGAAACACTAAGAGTATTAATATATGTTGGTCAAAATAAAACAAAATTTTATTTAAAATTTAAAAAAGAATACTAAAAAATTATTAATTAATAATTCAGTATAGATAAAGAAATTTGTTTAAGATCATTTTAGAGTATTTTAAGAAGAGATATTTAAATACTCTAAGCAATAAAACATTTTATTTTTATTCTCTTAAAATGTTTTTCTGGTTTATTATATACCGATTTTATAACGAGTTAATACCGGTTGAAACTTTACACATTTCCTTTAATTGGTTCGATATCTGATTCAATTTTTAATATTGGGTTTAATTTGTACTCTCTAAAACGTTAGGGTTAAATTTGTCATATATAATGTAGAAGTTAAAAATGACACTTTTGCATTACATGGAAATTAAGCAAAATAAAATAAAAGAAAGTAGTTTTGTATTTAAAATAGTATTTCAGTCCTCAATACCTCACACTTCATCTAATTAACTGACCACTAGAACAACAAGAAAGGAATTCTGAAACATCAGTTCATGCACTCTGGGAAGAAATTTCAGCCTCTAATATACCTCGACACTGCTGCCCTCGGCTTTGGTTTCCAGATAAATGGCACTCCATAAACGATCGATATCATCGACATGGTAATTTTCCAGTATTGCCCTTTATTGGCGAGCATTGTTTCAACCTCTCCCGTGAACAGAAAATGCTGCATGATCTGCAAACTTAGGCTTGCCCAACAACATATGAGCAACCATCTCTGCAGTGCCTAGAGCCTGAAAAAGAGAGCACATTAAGCTGTGAATCTTATGGCAGCGGCTTCACTAAGATTTATAATACAATATTATAGATGAAAAGCAAAAACTGATTTTTGGATAGAAGATATAGCTGGACAACTGCAAATGTTTACAGGAAAAATGATGATCCTAGGATAAGATGGATGTGCCATTACCAAAGAAAGCCCACAGCCTTCATGCCCAGTTGCAAGGATCATATTTGATAAAGCAGGCACAGGCCCAATCACTGGCTTCCCATCAGGCACTGTGTAGAAATTTGTTCCATTGACTTAAAAATCACGGCCAAGCCCAACCTTCATAAATCTAAAACTCTAGCCTCCACAAACATTTTGTTTTTCCTTTTTCTTTTAGACAAGTTCAAAGCATGTTGACTTACTGTAAGGACGCAAACCTATCCTCACTTTTTGGCCCATAGTGATATCTGTGAGCGATAATCCTTTCAATCTGGGAAAGTAGTCTCCAGCACGTTTCCATATACTACTGACAATAAAATCATTTACTTCAGTGTTAAACCCAGTAAACTCACGACTGCTACCTGAAAACACAGATACTAGATCACTGATTGAACAAGAAACATTATCAGTGAGATTGGACTGCAAAGGCATATAACTTGAAGAAAAGACAAAGAACATGCATCTATAAAAACAGACAATGTTTTAAGAGAGCGTGATTTTTTAGGAAAATGAGTTATTCTGTGTCATTTACTCAGTTCTACTCTGTGCCTGTAATAACATGGATCCATAAAAACATACAATTTTTTAAGAGAGCGTGATATTCTAAGGGGATGAGATCTTCTATGCCATTTACTCTGTTCCTACTCGGTATCAGAATATCTCATCCCTCTATTGGATAAGATCTTCCTCTCTATGCCAGAAGATCTCATCCCATCGTCTGGGACACCAAATGACATAAACAGCAAAAGGTTCATTTGTTTCAAAGCAGATTAGGATTTCAAGCAGATGTCCTATTAAGGTGGGATTGACTATTTTAGGATACAGGCCACGTCCCTTAGCTAATCGAAATACTGAGTCTCAATATAAGATATTGATCCCAATATTTCATATTAACCTGTCTGATGAATTCCAAAACTTTCAGAATCAAGGAAAAAGAAAAAAAAAAGAGAGAGAGAGAGAGAGAGAAAGGGAGGAGGCAGAGGTGTTGGCAGATCAAGGAGGGATTCTAAATATATCCAACACTCTGAAGTGAAACAAACAATATTTTAGCTTAAGCGATTCATAGTCCTACAAAGGGAATCGCTCATTTCATCATCAACAACATATTCGCAGGCAATTTAAAGGATATGCGAGAAAGAAACCAAAACTAGAAAATGTATAAGGCACGTTTATCAGAACTGGACAAGCAAACAAGAGAAAAGAAGAGGAAAAAGTTTCCTTAAAAATGAGAGCCACATTTTTATTTTAAATATTACCATCATTCCACCATAAAGATGGAAAATGAAATCCACAAAGGTCTGTTTAGATTATAGTCAGTAATGTTACCAAGAACAAGTCTTCCACTTGTGTCCATAGTGGCTGTCATGGAAACAGACAGTGCATTCCCATGTTGAACCAGTCCTGAAGCTGAGTCTTTGGGTTCTTTAATATCTAAATGGGAAACATAGCCCACTTCCATCAAGCCATGATTCAGAGAAAAGGAACTAAAATTCTCAAGCACAAGCAGATGACCCTGTGAGAAAAATTGAAATCAAAAGCATCATATTTGACAGTACAAATACACAAACAGCATTGATAAAGATGCTGCTCTTCCAGAAAATGCTTTCAATGGTGTCGTTTGACCCCAGTTACCTGCAGCTTCTATGAATATGTCTTATATTCCAGGAATGCTATGAGACATTAAGTCAGCTTTCCAATTTTTCTTTTTCTAAATTTCCCAACTATCCTCATCTTTAACCAATGTTATTCCAATAGAAATTATTAGAGTTAAATAATAATTTTTTCTGGAGAGTTTTGGAGGAATTGGTAAAAATTATTCCTTTGTGATTAAAAAGTCACATGTTTCAATCAAAAAAACAACCTCTTTATAAAAAAAATGCAAGAAGAAGGCTGCTTACAACCTTTACTCCCACGAAATGAGAAGCTTGTGTACTAGATAAGATAACTTTTAAGAATTTTCTCTGTTCACGTCCGAGTTCTAACCTTTCGAGGTCTGACAGGGACATCCAATTCAATATCTGAACCCTTAAATAGGTCACGCAACAAAGATCCACTCCAACTACCAGCTGCAACTATAATGGTCTTACTGTACAATGTCCTTTTGGAAGTCTGAACACCTTGAGCCTCTCCACTGCTACCATATCTGAGCAGATAAAGTTATTGAATATTGAAATAATATTCTGGCCATTTGTTTCAACCTATTTTTCTTGTCCCAAATGAATTGGGAAATGGCTAAAAGCAAACCTTACTATGCTCGTCACTGGATCATGATAGAACCCTGCAAATCTACCTTTCGATGCAAATTGTTGGTTGACCTACACATAAAACCCATAAACAATTTGCTAAAAAAGAATTCAAACACCTTTCGGTGTAGGAAGTAAAATTGGCTCGACATTGAATGCGAAATAGTAAGAAAAAGGAAATGACAACGCAAGAAAATATTCACCAAGGATCCATGAGATCAAAGAAAATCAAGGAACCTTTTCAATAGTAGCAACAGCACGTGTCGCATCTATTTGACAGTCATCCGGTAAAAAGGCAGCCCCACCATCTTTCCCAACCACTAGCTCTGGTTCCTCTGACAGTAAATCATGACTAGACAAGTACTCTGCTCTCAATCCAGCTTCAGACAACTGCTTCACCTTCCTCTTCAACATCGCTGCTTCCTCATGGGTTCGACCAACTAGTAAACTTCCTGACAAGAACCCCATAAAGCAGAAGATTAATCGAATGGATATAAATCACGCTCCTTTTCACTTAAAGATATCCCATCACAGAGTTCAACAGAAATTAAAACCATCAACCAAGTTCAGTCGCTTTTAATTAGAGCTAAGAGTTGTCTGATTGCATCCAATAAAAAAAACATTGAAACAAAACCATTGGAAAACCAATCGGACAAATGTTCAGAAGCCAAAACGCCTCCAAAACCCGAACAGTAACTTAGCACGCTTTAAGTATAACATGGATGAAACCTTTGCTGCAAAGTAAAAGTTTGTTTAACTTAACATCCTTCAAATATAAGCCATTTCGTTAAGAACAAACATTTACGGCTTATAGTGTTTCCATTTGTTATATTGCAATAAATGTGACCCAAAAATGTCTGCTTTGATAAGTACCGTTCTTCTTCCAACCCAATAGTTCGAATGGGTCCCGGCCTTGACCACGCACACTTTCAGCAAACATCTTCCACAATCTCTGGCTTCTAGCTGCGAGACCCCAAGAATCACTCTCTGGCGACTTGTGCACCATCCATATGTAGCCCTGTCCTGCCAGTCCCTCAAATGCACAAAGCAGAAACACTTCTCTATGAGCTAAATTGGAAGTCAACGACTCTTAACTATCTACTCACGAAGATTAAAACTTGGCAAGAACACAAACATTTCATGCCACTTTTCTTGTGACAATCATTTCCATCACCAATTTGTTTCTTTTTGGTTACCTGCACCGGTGGCACCGGAGCAAGGAACAGCCTTGTCAACCACCGCAACGGAGAGGTCCGACTCAATAAGCAACTGTCTGGCAATTGTCAACCCAATGATTCCTGCACCTATGATGACTACATCGAATGTATGAGCAGAAGCAGAAATAACGGGTTGGGGTCGGAATCTAGAAGTGGTGTGGACTGCAAGTGAAAGCGGTTTACGAGAAAGTTTGGAGCCAAAGAAGGTGATGGCTTTGTTGGTGGCAGTATGTGAATGCCTCGTTGGACGTGAAAAAGTCTCGCTGGGGCTGAGTTTACAGAACGGTGATTTCATCGTGACCGAGGCCATTGTTAACGGAGCAGCAGGAGAGAATCAGACCAGCGTCGACGAAGGCGTTAATTGTTCGAAACCTACCCTAATCGCCTAGCGTAGCAGTAAAATAAAAATTTTAAAGTATTTTAATAATCGAATAACTTGAATAACAAATTTTTATGGTATAGTTTTAGAATTATGCCTCATCACCTTAGATTCAATAAAAGGAATTGTATAAAGGATAGACATATAAACTATGATTCATGCACAAAGAGAATAAACATTTTAGCATTAGAGGATGACAATATCTTAGATTTTAGTGATAACCAAATAGATTAATTATAATTAATTAGTTTGATTAGGTTGAATTACACATCAACTTGTGATAGTCAACTAGCTAGATATAACTGTGTGCCTTGATAAAGGGCTTAAATACTCTAGGTTATTTGCTACTTCAACTTAGATAATTATTTTATGTGATAATTGAAATTCTATAAAAGTGAACCTCGAAGCCTTAACGTTTGTTTTCTTGATCTTTCTTTGTTAGTTTATTTGTCTTGCTTATGTTAGTTTAATAGTATATTTATTTTTCCTAATTCTTATTTATTTTAGTTTTTAAGCTAAGATTAATATACATAATAATATAGTTCCATATAAGATCGATGCTATAGATTACTCCAGTTTTAATAACTTACTATAACTGACTTTATACACTTTCAGATATAGTTGATTGAGCTTTTGACATTGTTGCTAAGGAACTAATTAATTTCGATTTTATTAATCCTTTTTTATTTTTATTTTTATTTTAAATCTTTTATTGTTATTTTCCTTTATTTGTGTATAGTTTAGCTCTCTTCTATGTTGTATCTTGAAGATTGGTATTACTATGATGTAGTTTCAAATTTGGTAGTGTAAATTGATAACCTTTAAAACTAGATTAAGATGTTAATGAGTAGTGAAATAGGTTGTACGAGGCATGTTATCATTATGACATTTTAGAGACATCCTTCCTATGTATGAATGAATGTAGAGCCTACCCCATATTACTATAAAAATACTAATTACATGACTACTTATGGAGGATATAGTATAAATGATCAATTTTCTTATATGTGTAATATGAAGTTGATTAACCACCCAATATCTTTTAAAAGTAACAAGGAGATAGAGTAAGTAGACCTATGGGACCACTTAGGTTCTAAGAACAACCTCAATTTTAATAGTAACCATATGGTCTATATGGAAGAGGTTTCAAAGCAATATATGTTTTTATGGAGACAGTTGAAAAAACTAGGTACTTTGGTGACAATTAAAAACTGATGCTATTAAATAGTGCATCCATTCACAATCTGGAGTTGCAAGTTACCTAACTAGCTAAAATGGATGGTGAAAGAGGCCAAGTCAAACTTCATATTCATATAAATATGAACCCAAGAGATTAAATTTTAGTCATACCATTTATGAGCGAATAAAACATTTGATGCTAAAGAGGAGAACATATAAAGGTTAGAAAAGCATGAGGAAGTAGACAAGGGGGTAATGAAAATAAGAAAAATAGTGTAGGTCTCATCTCCATCAAATGTTGGTTACGATTTTGATAGTGAAGATGAATTGGCAAAAGGTGTTGGTTATAGTTTGGAGCATTAGACACCTCGACCTATAGTAACACTAACTCCATACTTGAACAGGTTTGAAATGAATGGAAAGGAAGATGGATTTGCTTTTTGTAGAAGTTGAAGACTATAGAATGCTTAAATAATCTCCTTTTTAATAAGAAGAAGTTCAAAGATTTATTGGTGGTTAAGTGAAAAGGGCTCATATTCCAAAGGTAGAAGAAGGGGAATAGGGTAACCCGATCCTAATAGGATATAAGGGAGCTAAAGAGCCTTGTATCCTAAAGAAGAGGGGAATCAAGCCTTTAATTATAGAACTAGGATGAAAGGCTTGAACAAAAATATAGCTAAAAGACTTCCAAAGAAGCACTTACTGGAGGCAATCCAACGTTAGTTTTAGATTTATACTAATGTTTAGTTTAATATATTTTATAAGTAGTTCTTTTATAAGCTTTTGTGCATTCTACTTTACCAACTTAGCATGGAATTTAAGGGAGATTTCCCAATCCTATTTGTATTTTATACTTTTTTGACATTGAGAACCATATCGTGTTTATGAGTGTGACCTAAGATTTTTCTTTGTTTGATATTTAGGATTTATGTTTTAAGTAATATCTTTTAGTTATGTGCTTTATGTGTTATAGGTTTCAAAATTTTTTTAGATTTCATTTTGTTTTTGTATCGTGTTTGTGATTACATTAGTTACTTTGGGCTAATGACATATTTTACGCATGATTATATATTAATATTAGTTTTAATGGTCATATGCAAAATTTGATTAAGTGATTGCAATGCAAACTTGACTTTGTAAATGTTAGGAAACCAAATTTGTTAAGTAAAGATGCTCTGATTTGATTTTAGTGATTATGTGAAAAATTGGCCTTCATGCAATATTCTTTTTTTTAATGTGGATATCTTCTTTGATTTTGAATTTATTGAACTTGAATTCATCATTTTAAGATTGCGTATAAGTTGCACATAAGCATTAAAACAATAAAGGCATTGAGGATTGAGTTTGGACCAAATCGCTTATCTTTTATACATTAGTCCATTAGTAAGCCCCTTTTAGTCTATTATAAAATTTTATCCTTTTTCATTGTTAGCCTTTCTAAAAACCTTAAGCCTAAAAATAAAAACAATTAATTGTACCATATTTTATGATTAGTAGAGCTTCTGCTCTTGACTTGATGTTGTTATATGAAATGTTATAAAAAGAAATAAGTGTAGGAGATGGTAATGAGTAGAAAGGAAATTCATGCCAATTGAAAAAATTGTATAAAAAATGTAACTAATGTGTAAAAAAGAAAACAAATTTGAAGATCAATTGACATGAATTCTTGAACTTGCACTTATTTTTTTAAAAAAAATTCTTTCACTTGAAAATAATTAAGGAAGAGGAGTATTTTTGCAAGTATAAGGATAAGGTGGAGATTTCTAATCATTTAGATGATTTAGTTACTTTACTAATTATAATTATCTTTGCTTTTTCCTATTTTCTTCCTTTATTAACCTAGCTATCCCTTGGCAACATTACAACCTTATTCAAAGTCCTTTAATTTTTTTCTTTTATATATCTATTTAATTAATGGAGATTATGATTT
This sequence comes from Erythroxylum flavicans, assembly GCA_027576715.1. Taxonomy (NCBI): domain Eukaryota; kingdom Viridiplantae; phylum Streptophyta; class Magnoliopsida; order Malpighiales; family Erythroxylaceae; genus Erythroxylum; species Erythroxylum flavicans. The sequence goes on from JANZXP010000009.1 coordinate 7,212,207, forward strand.
TCAAGCTTATGATGTTTTCAAGAAAATTGTCAAATTATAATATTTTAACTTGATGAAAGAGGTAGAATACTGTTTGTATTGTCGTATTTGCATAGTGATCTTTTAAAGACTATTATGTGTTTAAGTTTTGTAATTTAGATAAGATTGAGATTTGTATGTCTTGTGTTATTAATTATAAAGTTAACTACTATGTATAGGTTGATATTTATGGGTATCATTCTAGTAAACCTTTATAAGACTATAACTCCACTAAAGATACCTAAAAGTTTAAAGGCATATGCACATGCTAAATGTCACCATATAGCTACAAAATTGGAATTAATTACTTTATTGTTAGGATTGTTTAGTTGGTTACAATTTCATATTGTTATTGCTTGAGGACAAGTAATCAGTTAAGTTTGGGGAAAAGTTAAGCCCATACTTTGTTTGTTGGCATTAAATTAGTTATGATGTAGCACTTTTATAGCATGATTTATATGGATAATGGATTTGAGCATAACTTTCTCTATAATTGTCTAATTAAGGTGATTCTAGAGGCATTTCAAAGCTAACTCCTCTAGTTACAACTTTGTGAAAGATACAAAACATGGCCAACATTAGACAAAAGCATAACCCGCATTAGAATCATAATGAATTACATTTAAAAACTTCTAAGACAAGATTGATATTGGTCTTAAAGTATAACAAGCATTGGTTCTTTTAACAAAAAATCTGAGGACATACAGAATTACAAGTTTAATCATTTTAGAAGTCTTTTATATAACCATAACCTATAAATGCTTTCATTAGGGGTCTTTGTGAGGGACTTTGGAGGCTTATGACAATCTCCTTTATCACTAAGCTTTTAGTTTTAGGTTTTCTTTTCATAAAAGAGGGATATGCAACAACATTTGGAGGAACCCTTGACAACTCTTCTAAAACTTTCCTTGTCTTCTTTCATTTATGTTAATTTTGTTTTGTTTTCATTATGTTTAATAGTTCAAATCCTAGTAAGAGTTAGGGATATAACTTGTGATAGATCTTGGAGTATTAATACATACTTTGATTATTGTCTAGTTGAATTTATTCTCTTTGTTCTTAATTTTAGATTTAAGCATGATCACTATATATTCAATCACAAGAATTGCATAAAGGACTGATAGGTGAAGTATCAATAATGCACTAGGAAAATAAACACTTTAGCGATAAAGAACAATAATATCGCAAACTTTTAATGATAATGAAATAGATTAAATATGTGTGATGAATTTAATTAGGTTGAATCATGTATTGATAGGTGGTAGTTATCTAGTTAGATATACATGGATGCCTCAATAGAGGGAATAAATACTTTATGTTAATTGTTATTTCAACTTATATAATCAATATTGTGCAATAATTATAATTCCATATTAGATAATCGAATCTCTAATGTGTGTTTTATTGATCTTTCTTTATTAGTTTATTTATCTTATTTCTATTAGTTTAGAAATTTAACTATTTTCTTAAACCTTGTTACTTTTATATTTACTTTGGTGTTTTTTCTTATCTATGATTAATGTACATAGTAATATAGTTCCCTATGGGATCGATACTTTATATTACTTTAATTTTAACAACTTGCTATAATTGACAATATGCTTGTAGATTTAGTTAATTACCAAGTTTTAAACTTTAAGGGTTAAATTACAATAAAAATATTTTTTCAATCTATCTATAAAAATCCATAAAATAATGGTCATAATCACCTCTACTTTTCTCTTTAATATCTCACAATATGAGTATTAAATTACCTGTGCTAGCAAAAATTTTTAGCGTAAACAAGATTAGGTGAATATTTTCATTCTTTGCATAATAAAATTAAAAGTGTTGACCCTGGATCTCGGTTCTTATTTCAAAGCGACAAGGCGTCAAAATTAGGGGACTTTTTAAAATAAAAAAATATATAAACCTACATCAAGATAAAAAGAATTAAATTCTTGGTGGGAGTAAAAACAAATAAACAAACAAACAAATAAAAGAAGTGCAAGGTATGCCCAAAAAATGCACGGGTATGTATTTGAGAATGCACGACTGTGCATTTCTCATGGCCATGCATTAATAAAAAAAAAGTGCAAGGTATGTCCCAAAAATGCACGGGTGTGCATTAAGAATGCATGGCCGTGCATTAAACAATGAACAGATGAAGAGTCACAATCGTGCATGTGCATGATCGAGACATTTTATGAATAGTAGTGGTTCGTCACGATCGTGCAACCTTACTGCAGACACCAATTTCAAATCACCATAACTTTTCAATCCTGAAGTTCAAAAAATTATAAACTTTATGTTGTTAGAAAGCTGAGAGAAAGAGCTACAACTTTCATGAAGACAATTTTGTCTAATTATGCCTAGATCATTACAGTTTATTCATTAAAGATTCAGAACACATTTTCATCCCCTTTTCCTCTCTACTGTCAATATACATCTTACACAATATCATAAGACCCGAATCCAACAATCATAGACCATACATACATAACTCCTAATTTAACCCTTTTACTTAAGAATATTTATCCAAAAGCCATTAAACAACTAACAATTTATTCCTAACATAATTGACACTTAATAGAGAAGAAATTTTTGCACATATACAAAAGAGACGTTCTTCAACCCTTCTTTCATTCATTTCTCAACAAGACAGAGTTTCATCTCTCAAATGTTACAAGGTTTATACATAACTTCAATTATATATTAAGAGTCAGCACAATCGCATAATCCAAAAAAATACAACATAAATGCATGATTTCAAAGCTACCTAAGGTATTCGAACTAACTTAGTTACAAAAGATAATAATAATCCTTTGAGTCTACCGAAGTTGTAAGGTTTAATGATCTGCTTGTTCTTCATCTGAAGAGTGGAAAATAGTTGGATAAGCTGCGAAGCTTAGTGGTTGATAAGGTTATAGCCATTAGCGACCAACCACACACACAACCAAACATATACATAAATTTATATCACATTTAAATATAACAGTTAGATTATCCACAATTCAAGCTCACAGATAAACATATTATTACACAAATTAAATCATGTAAATTTTTCAATCATCAAACGTAGCATTCAATCATATATCGTGTTTAACAATTTAAAGTAAAAATGCACACATATAATGGCTTGAGAGGATCCTATAGAACAAAATAGCGAAACCGAAGTTTACACTATGAACGAAATGAGTCGATTTCTTCAGAGCTCATATACCACAAGCGGGCAGCCAGGAGAAGGCTATAGATCAACTTGCACATGACAAATGAAATGGTATCTCTCTTGCCCACATAAGCAAATTTTCAATGCTTACACATTTCATATCATAATCATATTTCCATGAAATTGTGTTTTTCTTCTTCTCATTAATACCAAAAGCAGTATAGTTTTTCAAGCAAACATGATATCAATCATAGATTATTTTTCCCACATTCACAATGATAAAAAGGCAAGCATTTAAGTACACATGCAAGCAAGTAATTCAGCTCATAAACATAACGACTATAAACATATTACCCACCTATTTACTTGTAACTTCAAACTTAATTTTGTTCTTCCTCTTGCTCTCGCCTTCGATATTCTTGATTCCCTTCAAATAAACATATCCATTCAAATAACATATACGAATAGAACTTTCCTAAAGCTCTACTATCCAAAAATAAGCTTTATCTAGGCTAAAAGAACTAAGATATAGTTAGAAATTCATAAAGATCTAAGAAAACGAATTTTTTGGTTCTCTTCTTTCTCTCTTCATTTCCAGCCTAAAACCTACTTTCACTAGTTTCTTCATTTACTAAAGCAAGAAGAAAAGATAAGGAATACCTAAAATTTTCTGCTGAACCTTTTTTCTTTCTTCTTCTCCCTCCTTTTTTTTTTCTTTCCTTGCTTCGATTTCTCCTTCTCTTCTTCTAGTTTCTCCTACGACTTTCTTTATTTTTCTTTCTTACTATGCACGACTCTCTTCTCTTCTTTTCTTATTTCTTTAAGACAAACTTTTAATCTTCTAAACTTACCCTTCCGCATTTAATTTAATTCCTACTAACTCCTGACTTTATTTTAACATTTCCATTTAATACATGCAAACACATATAAATAAAAAATATAATCTTAACTAACTCTAAAAAAATTTCTAATCCAAGAATTCAAATTTTTGGTTTATGCTTGCTAATTTATTAAAATAAAATTTAAGAAAAATTCGAGATCCAACAAAAAGATTATTACTTTTTAATAACTTTTCATAATAAAGAAAACAAATGCAAGAACTTTACTATGATTTTGTAAAAAAATTATAATATTCATATGTTTTTTTATTAGTTTGAAATTTATGCCTAAGAAAACAAAATAAAGTATCCTTTTAAAACTCTTTATAATAATAATAACAACAACAACAACAGCAACAATAACAAGAAGAAGAAGAAGAAGAAGAAGAAGAAGAAGAAGAAGAAGAAGAAGAAGAAGAATAATAACAATAATAATAATAATAATAATAATAATAATAATAATAATAATAATAATAATAATAATAATAATAATAA
>JANZXP010000009.1:7223801-7247728 GCA_027576715.1 Erythroxylum flavicans
TTCATCACCTTAAGCTGTGTTTATTAGCCAAAATTGATTCCTTGTGCCAACGGTAATTCACTCCCATAATTGATTGTACTGCAAAAAAGATATGACCAAGAAATTAAGAATTAAAATGGCAATATCAACAAACAAATATTTCTTTCTGCAGACCAGAGATGCAAGAGCTAGAAATGTAAGAATATATGCAAATCCACCAATGGTGCTAATTAGATGTAGAAATCGTCTTTACCAGGTGGAGCGTCGCATGTACTGCTTCCAAGAATCACTTCCTGCTTCACGGCCACCCCCTGTAGCCTTTTCGCCCCCAAAAGCACCACCAATTTCAGCACCATTTGTTGGAATATTTACATTTACAATTCCACAATCACTTCCATGTGGTCTGCGTTATGTGTAACCATGTAAGCTCTTCACCGGAAAACCAGTAGAGTACTCCAGAGGAAGACAAATTCATGATATGACAGAAAAAAGTTCCAATCTTGGGCAATATCATACATTCGGGGCTATTAACATTTGGAAAGCAAGTAAAGCACTTCATACAAGTTAGTGGCGCTTACCCAACCCACTTGAAGATAACTTCAGGATTGCGGGTGAAGATAGAACTGCTTAATCCTTGAGGGACTGAATTGTTTATTTCAATAGCTTCCTGTAAAGTCTAGAGAAGAGTCCAGTTTTCAGGAGTTAGGTCAATTGCAAAGCAGATAAACAAAAGAAATTGTGTAACCCAGAGCTATATGGCAACAACAATTTTCTTTTTAAGCCATCACATAATTTAGACCTATAAGGCAACCACGATACTCTTTTTAAGCTATCAACAACAAAAACTTGGTCATATAATCATCCCAGCCAAACAAAATGTTCCTAGAGAACCAACCTTAAATTTCATCACGTAAAGAACAGGAGCAAATAGCTCTTCCTTCACAACATCTGCTTTAGAAGAAATCTCAACTATAGTGGGTTGCACATAATTCCCCTCAGGCTCTATAGCTGAGCCACCTGTTAGGATCTTACCTCCCTGCAAAATATCAGTGAAAACTAACTGTTGAATAACTTCAGGAAATATACTCCTGGCCCAAAAATAAAACATTCAACAAACATGCAGCCATGATTGGAAATCCTAACTATGCAACTAAAACAGCTTCATGACTTTACAACTGAAAAAAATTATGGGGTTATGGAAGAGGAAATCTCTTAGCCATTCCAGGGAAGATATCTTGCCCAAAATCTTGACCTTTTCATTTCAATACCACCTACAATCTTAACATAGAAACAAATCCATTTTATATGATTTAGAGAAAGATATACCAAGCTGACCATACCTGGGACTTGACGATCTCTATTCCCTTCTCAAAATTCTTTCTCGATTCAGAAGTATGCAGTGGCCCAAGCAAGGTACCTTTCGCCAATGGATCCCCAATTTTAACTTGTTTGTATACATCAAGTAATTGATCAAGAACAGTATCATATATACTCTCATGAAGAATCTAGAACATAGACAAACATAAAGTTCAGAAAGCGAGAAACCAGACAGCTATCAAATGCCAAAGTTCCAAAACAGAACAGGATGATTTACAATATACCAGCCTACGACATGTCGTGCAGCGCTGACCAGCAGTTCCCACAGCAGCAAAAAGGACAGATCGAACAGCTAGCTTGATGTCTGCATCATCCATGACTATGATGGCATTGTTGCCACTTAACTCAAGTAAGCACTTACCAAATCTCTGATTCACTGTTTGTTGCACAAGTTGGCCAACCTATACATTGTTTATTCATCATTTAGATGAAACAAAGATGGATTAGTAAATAATTACTCTCTATGTGAAATGGAAAATGTTAGAAATCACACAGAATATATCCAGTATGCTCTGAAAAATATTTATTTCGATTCAAATGGATTTGATGTAAATCCCAAGTTTAGCATTTATGTAGAGAGTTTGTAGAAACATCTTTTTCGGTAGATTAAATAGAAATACATCAACATCAACCAGAAACCACGAATTCAGTAATTTTTACCAGGAACATGTGTACTAAATTACTTGTAGAGCACATGAATATGAGAAATAAGCTATCATATGCATTTTTTCAACTGCTTTCAAGTAATGAAAAGAAGTAATTGTATGCAGTTCACATTGCACAGATAAATTCAACAAGAAAGAGAGGATTTTCATAGAAAGATAGTTGAAAGAGAGTTTTCTAAGAAAGATAGGTCAAATAGAGTTGCCTTAGAAAGATAGTTGATGGATAGTAACTTATAATACAGTACAAAATTGAAACACCTTTGAACTCCCAGTGAATGAGACAAGGGGAATCCTCGTGTCCTTTGCTATTGCTTGGCCAATATCAGCACCACCACAAAAGGCTGTAAATATTGCACCAGGTAAGTTATTCTTCTCCAGCACCTCAGCTACAAGTTTCGTAATCCCTATGGTGACCAAAGGGGTTGTTGGTGCACCTTTCCTGCAATCAAAGGATAGAAAATAAAATAAATGAGAATAACGGAGTCCCTTTCCAGCTACATAAAGGAACTCAGGACTGACAATAACCCATAGAGGATGCAGAAATGCCTTAACATTCAACCAATTTTCCAAAATTCCACGTGCCTTGACTGAAACTAAAGTCTACAAAATTGAATTAAAAGGGCTAGAGCTGCTATACAAAAGGGTAAGAGACTGGTCAATACAGATTCTTCAAAAGTGACCTAAAGCACAAAATTTCCAACCATAAACAAATGTTTTGGACTTGTCCTTTCCTGCCTTTCGTGGTTGGAAACTCTTTGGGAAGTCAAGAAGCATTTCATGTGATCACCCAAGATTCAATAATAACATGGAATAGCTTATAGCAAATCCACCTTAGAAAGATAATATATTGTACTGATTCCATATTGATGAGGTAACATACCAAACGACACAATTGCCACAGACAAGCGCAATGCAAGCATTCCATCCTACAAGGCAACAGACCGTAAATTCAATAAGTATATATGTGGAGAAAAGTAAAAAGCTATGTATCAGAAAATCGAAAGACTAGGGGCTGTTCACTAGAGAAAGGTATAGTACTCACCAAGGACAGCACAAGGGAAGTTAAAAGCTGTAATCACACCAACTATTCCAAGAGGATTCCAGGTCTATGCACCACATAGATGTTTAGAGAGTTAACAACTGTTTCAAAAGATCCAATGAACCACGCCAGAACAAAAGAAAAAATAAGCTGCACACCTCCAACATTACATGATTTGGACCTGTCAGCAGAGGAAATATAATTATTCCTATAGAAAAGTAGAGAGAATATTTCTGCTCATAACTCAAACAACCGCAGTTTTGCAAAATTAATTTAAAAGCAAAACTGGAAGTTAAAAATGCTATGAAGATGCTGTTAAAGAAATAAAAATGCCACAAACTACAGACGAAATAGATTGTTCTAATTGTACTCACGTTCTGAAGGTAAGATTAAACCATTCAGTTGCCGGCTCAATCCCACAGCAAAATCACACATGTCAATAATCTCCTGCAGACAGTTCAACATATGAAGTTAAAATAAGAAGATCAACGCAACACCTAATCAACAGCAAACTGTGGGCCAGTGATGGCCTTTAACAGCAAGTGGGGGTGTACAAAGTATTAGACTGGAATACCAGCATACTTCAACATATGTCAAAAATATTTAAGATCAAACTGGCTAGAGGTAGTTTTTACATAGATTATGCCAATGGAAATACACTAACGTGACGTAAAATAGAGTACCTGAACTTCCCCAATTCCTTCAGGAAGGATTTTTCCCATCTCAAGTGAGACAAGGCGACCCAACTGTTGAAGCTTCGCCCTCAATGCATCTCCAATCTGTCTGACAATGTCACCTCGCTTTGGTGCAGGAACCTGCAGCATTACATAATGCCAAATTGAGGCGGGAGTAATTCCAAGCAGGACAAGAACTAACCATAAAAGTAACAGGTTGAATCCAAATATTCCAGCAGATATCATGATTTGCTAAAGCTTTCACAAACTTCACAAGAGGCATATAAGACAAGCAAAACATAAAGTTGTTTGTAATTCATGATGAATTAATGTCTCACCTGCATCCATATTTTTGCCGCTTTGTAGCAAGCTTCCATGCCTTCCTCATAATTTTCAAGAGAGCCCTCCACAACTTCAGCAATTACCTGAGGCATTGTAAGAATTAAGATATCAGCCAAACAATCTCATCAATGAAAACTCGAGCTATGCACTAACATCCGCAGATAAATAAGCAAGGTAATTCTAATGTCAATAAGTAGTTTCACAGGTCAGAACAATACCTCATAAGCAATGCATGTAATAAGAGTAAAGATACTCAATTTCTAGTATTAATCCACCCAGTTGACAAAGGGTGGACAAACTATTTGCAATTTTTTACACTCAAGTGGAAGTCTAGAACACTTTAGAACTATGAAAAATAATGATAACTTAATTAAAACATAGTGTAAAAGATAACATCTACAAAATTGTAGTACACATATAAACCGATTCTTTAGTTAGAAAGAAGGATTGAGACATCAATATCTAAAACTTAGATAGAAGTAGTCGACATACTTTACATGCATCCATGAAACCCATTCATTGACGAAAAAAAAAGGAAGGAATTACTCGTAAACAGACTGACAGCATAAGGAGACCCCACATGTGAGAACTCACCCATGAAGGGTCCATCTCAAATGAAAGAAGAAAAAACCTGGTTATTTGCAGGATTCACAGTAGTGATCACAGGGCCATTTGCTTTCCAGGAGCCACCCACATAACAACCAAATTGCGGGAACTCAATCTGATATCCCCCAAAAACTCGTGCTCTTTCCTGCTGAACCTCATCTCTTATCTGGCAAATAACAAAATGTAGAAAAACAAAGAAATCATATTGCATCCCCAAACTAATGAAAACCCAAAATCAAAAATTCCATGAACGTTGTGCAAAATTTTTTTGAAATCCTTGATGGGGATATCAGATCAGAGTAAACATCTAAAACTACATCCAAATCACAGTAAACATCTTAAGTTCTAACCTTTCTCTAAGATCTTGTCAACAGCAAAACAAGAAACGAAAACAGAGAGATAACGGGGTTCTTAATCTTATTTATTTATTGGGAAAAGAAGAGCAAAGGTACGAGATTTCTTCTTTATGAGAGGGAGTGATTTAGTAGCTTAGTGAGTAGAGACGTGACGATATGATCGTAAGAGGTTTGTCCAAGTAGAAGAAGAAACGTGGGAAACCGTTGAGGGGTTTGAGCGGGAACATTCTGATTCACTTCACTGAAGAAGATGTTATGGGCAAGACCGTCATAAATGGATCAGCTACTTCGAAACGCTCCATTGAATGAGCTTGTGAAAAGATAGCTGGTTGGGTTGAATCAGCCAACCCAACCAGCTCCTATCCAAACATGTAATCAACTTTTCAATATGAGTCAAACCATTCATTTGAGTCAAACAGCTAATAAATAGCTGAAACGCCGTTCTCCAAACACAGCCCTTATCTTTGTAGGCACTATGTGGTCAATATCTCATTGTTTTGGATTTGTTCATTCCATTGTATTTAGAAAAAGAAATTTACAAGGATTACTAAATTAAGTGCTTGTGATTTATGATAATGTGGAGTTATATTATTTCTTTATAAATTATACCCTCTCTATAGACATATATGAATTCTACAAATTAATATTTTTGGCAACTCCTTTAAAGTTTCTTTATAACTTTTTGTAAGATTGTAATTCCTATTTTTTAAACATATGTCAAAATATCATTCATAGATATTAATGGCATAAACATATTTATTAGGCTTATAGGTCTAGCCTTACATAGTCACACGCTACTAAGTTGAGGGTGTGATAATAACATTAATCATAAATATTTTTATTATTGAATTTTTTTAATTGTCAACTTAAGGTAGAATTTATGTTTTGAACCCTAATGTTTATATCAAAATTCAACTTAGACCTCGATGCTTGTTAATATTAACAAAATATATTTTAATATTTTTAAAATCATACTAGTTGAATCTTATAATCACAAAATTCTGAACTTTTTTCAAGGTTCTGTCTAAAGTGGCAGCCCGAAAATTAAATCCGTAATTTGAGGATTAGGGTTTGATCCCTAAATCTCCTTATTTATCATCTCTCAATTCTCCATTTTTAGAGCTTCTAATTCTCCCTCTCTCTCTCTCTCTCTCTCTCTCTCTCTTAATTTGCTTAAAATTTACTTTTCACTACCCACCATTCGAACATAAAAACAACTAACCTAAAATTAAAAGCCAGGTAACCTACCAATATTAATCCATAACTAAAAACAAATCATAACCATAAATTTAATATAAAGGCCGAGCAAAAACTAACTAGTGAGAAAAGATAAGGTGGTTAGGGTTTCTATGTTTCTCTATTTTTCTATTTCTTTATATTTTTTGTTTTTCTATTCTTTTAAATCTCTAGAAGACTGTGAGAGAGATCTCTTATAATGTATCCTTGTGTTTTATTACTTTGAGTGTATAAAGTTTCAACACGAATAACTATTTTTATTTCAGATCTAATTTTTTAAGGTTAGACTAATTTGGAGTTTTAAAGTGATCAATGAAAAATGGATTCACTTTATTAGTTATTTTTATTAATCCTTTGTTTAAATATGATTTTTTTGGACATTAGAATTAGATTTTGGTGTTGATTAATGGATAGTAGAACTATATTCTGTAAAGAATTTGTTTCTTTTAATGGTTTGATGTTCAAAATTTTAAAACAATGAAAAAATTGAAACTTCTGCATTTGAAAATTATACCCTGATATGTGGTAAAAATAAAATAGATTTGTAACAGCTAAGAGCATAAAGAGATCACGATAGTGGGGGAATAAAGAGATTTTGGATTTAAAATCCTAAATCCTTAAATTAAGACTTTAATGTTGGGGTATCAATTAAGATATCAATATGACATTAGTAAACCCTCCAAACTTAAAAAAGGTCATATCATTGTCTTTAAATGAAACTTTAATGAAAGTTAAAGATTTTGTCCGTTTGAAATTTAATTGATATCATTTAAATAATATTATGATCTTTTTTCTAAAAATTAATAAATGTTAAAATTAAAATTAAAATTTTATATTGACATTAAAAGCTAAATCTTACCTTTTACCTTAATTAATTGTTTAACCATTTCATTACTTTTTAATTTTATTTTTATTAAATTATAATAATGTATTTTCATCTAAACATTTTAATTATGTTTTATTAATTCACTAAGTTTCACAATAAATTTGAAATATCAATTTAGCTTTAATTTTTATTAAATTAAAATAATAAATAAAATAATTCATTAGTTTATTTATTGATTACAACAACAAAATAAAAATAATATCTAGTAGGAATCAGCTGATATGCAGGGTTTAGGAAGGTCTAGTAGTGCGCAACCTTACCCCTAACTAGTAAAAAGGCTCTTTTTAAATGACTCACATAAAGAGAGAGAGAGAGAGAGAGAGAGAGAGAGAAGAAAAAAATGATGATAATGATACTGATGATGATGATGATGATGATAATAATAATAATAATAATAATAATAATAATAATAATAATAATAATAATAATAATAATAATAATAATAATAATAATAAACAACTACTAAAACAAGCAAAGTAAAAGAAAAAGTTTAGGCTACATCTCTAAGAGGTAAGTACTACCTATTTACAATTTTAGGCTAACTATTAAAGAAATTATAAGAATCTCTTTACGAGAGATCCTTTATTTGAATCTTAGTACACCAAAGTTTTTTATTGTGGGTCATGTCCTCGATAAGTTCCAACATTGCCATATCATTCTTGATCAACTCTTCCCAATTCTTCTTAGCCTCCCTTTTTTCCTCTTACAGCCTCTGAGCACGACTTTCTCACATCTTCTCACTAGAGCGTCTGGGTGTCTTCTCCTAACATGGCTAAATCACTTAAGTCTTGTCTCTCTTAATTTGTCAATAATATTAGCTATGTTTAATTTATCCTTTCTTATTACATTCTTGACTTTATCTCTTCTAATAAGGTTGCACATATAACAGAGCATCCTCATCTCCATCAACATTAGCTTACAAGTATGCACTTGTTTGTTGGGACAACACTCTGCTTCATAGAGCATGGTTGACCTAATCGCTAAATGATAGAATTTACCTTTAAGATTGAATGGTATCTTCTTTTCATGTAGAACTCCTGACACACTTTTCCATTTAAGTAACCTAATATGATCTGGTAAACTATGTCTTCATCAATCTCTACATTACTGTGGATGATAGAGCTTAGATATTTAAAACACTCCCTTTGTGGTATAATTTCTAAACCAAAATTTACCACCACATTGGTAGCCACTCTATGTCCCAAAAAGTTACACTCTATATACTTAGTCTTAGTTTAACTCAATTTAAAGCCCTTCGACTCTAACATATCCCTCCAAAGTTTAAGCTTGGCATTGACCCCCTCTTTTGTCTCATCCACTAAAACAATGTCATCAGCAAACAACATACACTAAGGCACGTCTCTTTGGATATTCATGGCATCAATCACTACTATAAACTATCAAGTTTTGAGTAAAATGGTTGAATGCCTTTCTCTTCATATTCATTATCTTAAATAAAATTTCGGTACAACCTATTTTGTGAATTAATTTCTAATATACAATTAATTAACCTTGCATATAGCTAGTGAATTAATTTCTAATATTCTGTCTTAAGCATGTTTATGCACACACATTGAGTCTATATACGCAATTAATTTTATGACTGATATGTAAACATTAGGCATGGATTCTACCATAATCCTTGCCATAACCTTTGTCATTGAAATCCCCCCTCAAACTGATGTTAGGTGATCAACAAGCATCAAATTGTCAACAAGGAAGATAAGTAGATGTTTGGAAAGAGCCTTGGTAAACATATCAACTGTCTAGAGATCAGTGTTAATATATGAAAGAGAAACGATATGAGCATCATATGCTTCGCGAATAGAATGACAATCCACTTCAATGTGTTTAGTATGCTCATAAAACACTGTGTTAGCTATAATTTGAATAACACTAGTGTTAACTGCATGGAGTGGAGTAAGATTAAGTTGAGGAAACCCAAGCTCTCCTAATAATCCACAAAGCTAAACAATTTCAGAACATACAGAGGACATACCTCTATATTCAGACTCAATGTAAGACTTAGACACCCAATCTTACTTCTTGCTTTTCCAAAAAATAAGAGAGGTTCCAAGAAACATACACCAACTAGTAATAGAATGTCTAGTATTAGAACAACCAACTTAATCAGCATCATTGTATACAACCAGGTGAATAAGAGTGTCCACAGGAAAAAATAGACCCTGGGCTAAGGTGACTTTCAAATAGTGAATAATTCGTCAAACTGCTGCCAGGTGGAGATGTCAAGGTGCTTGCATAAATTGACTAACTTGTTGAATGACAAAGGAAATATCAGGCCGAGTAATAGTCAGATAATTTAGACTTCCCACAAGTTGTCTATATAAAGAAGGGTCAGAGAGAAACTCACCCTCATCATGATCATATTTAACATTTACCTCTAAAGGAGTATCTATTGAACGAACATTTTGTAGACAGCCAAAGCAATCAAGTCCTTAATATATTTATGCTGGTGTAAGAAAATACCAACTAAAGTATAGTGCACCTCAAGCCCAACAAATATCGTAAAGGACTTAAATCTTTCATATGAAAAGAATCTTGAAGGCGCACTTGAAGCTTAGAAATCAATTCAGAATCAGTCCCAATAATAACAATATCATCATCATAGACAAGAAACGGGTCAATGCCTTTAGGGGTCTTGTAAAGAAATAAAGAGGAAACATATTGACTTTGGACGAATGAGCAATTGATAAGCATAGAGCGGAACTTATCAAACCAAGCACGTGGAGCCTATTTTAAGCCATAAAGACTACTTTAGCTTACAAAAATTAGATTAAGGTGTAGAAAATAAACCTAATGGTGGAGTCATATAAATTTCTTCTTTAAGATCCACATGTAGAAAAGCATTCTTTATATCCATTTATCGCAATGACCAACCTTTAAAAGTAGCAATAGCTAGAATAAGTCATACTATTGTCATCTTTGCCACAGGTGCAAATGTCTCTTCATAATTTACTCCATATTCTTGTTGATTGCCAAGTGCCAACAACCTTGCTTTATATATCTAGTGACCTAGCAAATCATAACTTGATAGAATATACACATTTATAACCAATGGGCTTAACTCCACTAGGACATGGAACTATCCTCTTAGAGAGTCTGAAGTTCTTCTTGCATAACTTTCACCCAACATACATATTTAACTGCTTCAGAATAAGAGGTAGGAACAACATTATCAACTAAATTAACAGAGTAGCCATACCTATCAGGGGGTTTAATGGTATGAAAAGATCTGTGAAGAACCATTAGAGCAGGCATTAGATCACGGTTGAGAAGGTTTTATGATGATGATAATCGAGGAGGGGGTCGTCGTCGTTGATAGACAATGTTGGGTTACAACCACTGAAGTAGTAGAGAGATATCATCAAAGTGTGGAAGGAGCACCATGTTGGAAGAGAAAACATGTTATTGAAAATAGTACTCATGCTCAAAGAAAATTACATTTCTAGAAATACGAAAACCATCAGCAACACCATCATAACATAAAAATCCCTTTTAAGTAGTGTTATAACCCATGAAAGCACATCTAACTGATTGTGCTGTAAGCTTGGGGGCTTATGTGGTGGCAAGTGAACAAAACCAACGCAACCAAATACGTGTAGCATATGATAATCAGGATATACACCAAATAGACGACAATAAGGAGAATCAAAACTCAATTATTAAGAACGTAAACGATTAATCAGATATACTATAGTTGACAAAGCTTCAACTCAAAATTTAGACGGCATTGAAGATTGTAAAAACAATGATCGAGTCATATCCAACAAGTGACTATTTTTCCTTTCAACAATCCCATTCTATTGAGGGGTATAAGGAAAAGTTTGCTGAGATACAATTCCTTTCCGCTGTAAGAATTCTTGAAATTCGTTTGACACATATTCTCCACCATTATCTGATCGTAAAATCTTAATGCAGATGAAAAATTGTGTATCAATATAAGCCACAAAATTTTTTAAAATAATAAACACCTCAACTTTGGTCCGCAAAAAATATATCCATGTGAAACGGTTATAGTCATTAATAAACGTCACAAAATATTTATATTGCGTATGTGAAATGATAAGAGAAATTCCCCAAACATCACTATGTACAATCTCAAATAGGCATTAGCACAACCACCAGAATTTGGAAAAGTAAGGTTTTTCTCTTCCCTAATTTACATATAGAACAATCAAGAGATAATGCATGAGGAGAACATTGGTCTTTGTTCCAAAGAAACCACGCTTCATTAAATTAGATAAAATTACCTTATTCAGATGGCCCAATAGTCTATGCCAGACTTCAACCTTATTTTTAACAACTATAGAAGATAAAGATAAAGTTCTAAGAATAGGAAATTACAATGGAAATAATCTGCCCACTCTAGGCCCCCTCGCGATCACCTTTCCCGACACCTTATCGTCCACAAGACTACCACCACAAGAGAAATGGACATCACATTCATCCTTCACTAGCTAACCAACAGATATTAAACTAGTAGACAACTCAGGAAAGACAAAAACATGTCTAAAAGAAGGTCCAATATCTCCAATGGTTGTAATTGGAATATTATTATCGTTGGCAATCTTAATATTTTGATTTCTAGTATACCATCGCAAGTTTTGTAAAGAATTAGGTGAACCAGTTATATGATTAGATGTTCTAAAATCAACAAATCAAGTAAAAGATAAAGTTTTACCTTGTCCCAACAAACCAAGGGCAGAAAATGTTGTGAGAATCATTTGTTGAACCATTTCAGGAGTAACAAAAAGCTTGGTTGTTAGTATTCTTGGTGCTAGTGCATGTAGAGGTAGGCCAATACTAGTAGAAAATAGAATAGTAACTTGAAAAGCTTGGGCTCGGCTATTTTTTGGGTTTGTAGGACAGTCTTTGATAATGTGTCCACTCTATTTACAATAATTGTAAAATTTCTTGACAATTATGGGCAATATGTTCATACTCCTTGCAACTATAGCACTGTATCGAACCATTTCTTCTATTTCTCCCTTGTGCGGAATAAGTAACATTGACAGCCTCTAATGTTGCACCAGATGCACTTATAACAGATTATGTAGCTAATCATTATTCTTCACACAATAGTTCACCCAGACATACATCTAACGAAGGAATTGGGTTTCTATTCAACAATCCTCCCTAGGCAACTTCAAATTCTGGTTTTAGTTTCATTAAGAATTGATTACGCATACTCTCATCATGAACCTTTTGAAGACTGGGTAAGACCTCCTTAGATACGTTAGAGTAGATAAGGCTAGAATATTCTCTCCACAGATTAATAAAGCTAGAATAATATTGCTCAATAGAAAGATTACCTTAACTAAAGTTGTTTATCTTAAGTTCAAGTTGAAATCCCCTGGTAGCATTATCTTGATGATATATGCACTTCAAATAGTGCACATATCTTTAGTTGTGCCAAATGAGCATAAATTGTTCACCAGATAAGCCTCAACATATGCTAAAATCCAAGAGATAATTTAAGCATCCTTTGCCTCCCATTGACTAAGTTCTTTCCCTGATTCAGGAGTAGGAGAAAACCCATAAATATGACCCCAAATCTCTTTCCCTTTCAGAAACATTTTGAACTAAAATTGTCATGCCACATAATTTTTCCAATAAAATTTTATAGCCAAAGCATCTAAAGACATTATGAAAGGATACAAAGGCAAAGTGAAAAAAAATCTCTATGCGCGACAGAAACCACAAAGTGGATTAACCGAAAAAAATCTCAAAGCAAAGATGTTGATCATGAAATAATCAACCCAGAAAACCAAAAAAATTCACTATAATTCGAAAATGTCGTTATGGCTCTAATACCATGTCAAGTTTTGAGTAAAATGGCCGAATGCCTTTCTCTTCGTATTCATGCTCTTAAATAGAATTTTGGGACAACCTATTTTGTGCATTAATTTCTAATATACAACTAATTAGCTTTACATACATCTAGTGAATTAATTGCTAATATTCTATCCTAAGCACTTATACGTACACAAATTAATTCTATATACACAACTAATTTTATAACTGATAAGTAAACGTTAGGCATGGATTCTGCCATAACCTTTGTCATTGATACAAACAAAAAGGAGCTCAAAGATGAGCCTTGGTGTAGCCTAATATCTATAAAAGAAATACTATGTATCTCCTCCTATCATCATTATATAGTTTCTACACCTTCATACATATCTTTAATAATTTGTATATAAGTCATAGGAATCACCTTTACTTCTAAACACCTCCATATGATTTCCCTTGGTACCTTATCATATACCTTCTCTAAATCAATAAAGACCATATGTAAGTTACACTATCTTTCCCTATAGTACTCTATTAACCTTCTAAGGAGACGCAAAGCTTCTGTTGTGGACCTTCCTGGCATGAAGCCAAATTGGTATTTCGATATAGAAGCATCCTTCCTTATTCTCTTCTCAATTGCCTTCTCCCATAACTTCATAGTATGACTAAGTAATTTGATGCCTTTATAGTTGTTACAACTTTGGATGTCCTCTTTGTTCTTGTATAAAGAAATTACCATATTAAATCTCTACTCGTCTGACATTTTGGTAAATTTAAGGATCACATTAAAAAGCTTGGCTAGCTAAGTAATACCCTATTTGCCTAGGCTCTTCAACACCTTATATGTATTTCAACTGGCCTTATTACCCTACCACTTTTCATTTCCCTCATCTTTTCTTAATTTCATCCCTTGTAATATTAGACAGCACGTAAAATTATGAAACCTACAAGCTAAAGTTACCTAAAAAGGTGCTATTCTCTATGCCTTCATTAAAAAGGTTATAAAAGTACCCCCGCCATCTTCTCTTGATATCATTATCAGCTACAAACACCCGCCCTACTTCATCTTTTATATAACACACTTGATCAAAATCTCTTGCTTTCCATTTCCTAGCTTTTTCCAGTTTAAAAATATCCCTCTCTCCATCTTTAGTATCCAATCGTTGATATAGATTCTCATAAGCTCTACTTTTAGATTATAAGATTATCATCTTCGCCTCTTTCTTTTTAAGTCTTCACCTTTCTCTATTACTAACTCTCTCCACCTCTGTAGTGCTATCTAAAAGAGCTTTATAGATAGCCTTCTTGAGCTTAACTCTTTTGTGAACATCTTCATTCTACCACCAAGACTCCCTCTTACAACCCCTCAGTCCTATAGAAACACTCAAGGTCTCTAAAGTTGTATTCCTTAAAAGAGTTGCAACTGTCTCCCTCATCTGGTTAGCATATCCTACTGAATTACATTCTTCTCCATAAATTACTCTATCTCTAAATAGGTTCACCATATCCCCCTTTAAGTTCCACCATCTGATTTTGGTACACCTCTTAGGACTTCTCTTCTTCCTCTAGCCCTTAATAGAAAGCTCCAAAACTAGCAATCTATGTTGAGCTGACACGTAAACACTAGGTATCACTTTACAATATTTGCAAAAATATCGATCACTCCACCTTATAAGGAAGTAGTCAATTTGAGTTTTCATGGTTTTGTTCTTAAAAGTCACTAGGTGTTCCTCGTTTATCTTGGAAAAAGAGTTGGCTATCACTAACTTAAATGCTACCATGAAATCCAACAAAGTGATCCCTTTAACATTTCTATTCACCATACCCGAAATGCCTATAATCATCTGAGGTTGCTCCTATATGATCATTAAAATCCCTCCTAGAATAACTCCCTCGCTAGGGGAGATTTGCTGAATCAACTTATCTAACTCTTCCCATAAACGATGCTTAAGCTGTTCATCCAACTTTACTTAAGATGTATAAGCACACACTACATTTACAACAACACCCTTCACCACAATTTTTAAGGACAAAATCTTATCTTTGGTCCTTTTTACGCCCACAATATGTTGTACGAGTTCTTTGGCAACCAAGATACCTATCCCCTTTTGTCGTCTCAAACCTCCTGAATATACTAAAGTTTAAACATATTAATCTCTTTTACTTTAGTCCTTGTCTACCTTATCTCCTAAATGCATAATATATGAATCTTATATTTATCTAAAGTCTCTACTAATTCTAAGGTAAAGGACCGGACGTTCTAATAACATATTCATAATATGTCGAACATCTTTTCCTCTTCTAAACCTAAAACTTACCGAAAGACTAACCCTGAGAGAAAGTCACCACTCCTATCCTAATACCCAATTCAGAAGACACACTTAAAAAGCTCCTAAAAGACTCTAATAAAGTTTATTTATTGATTAAACTTTCTAAATGGATTGACAATTCTTTTCTAGTTCTACATTACTTAATTTGATTATGTATACTTTGTATTATCATGATAACTATTTTTATAATTATTTAAATTCTAAGTCATTTATTCACTCAATATCTTGCATCATATGTCATACAATTGTCGGAACATACGAAAACCATAATGAAACAAGTGGGGAAAATTTGCCGTTAGAAGCAAAAATAATGCATACGTTGAAGCAAACCATAATCAGTTACTATAGAACACCATAATTTAAAGACAACAGACATGCTTAAGGTTAAAATACCAACTGAAATGAGTGGCTATTATCTGCGATGACGAAACATACTCATGTCATCTTCACGCCCCCTTTTGCCACTCTCTTCCCGTGCTCTGGCCCACCGTATTGACGGCGTCGTTTTAGGTTTTCGCTTAATTTGGCAGGTAACTGAATGTTGAGCGAGCGTTAGTGCGTTACCCGACACATCAGGGCTCCGGAGCTAGCCTTAACTTCCAAACTCTCCTTTCAAGCGCGTGTATTTTATTTCCAGTTGTGTTCAAACAAAACACCGCCAGACACCCACTACTTAGTACTTACCTCTACCCACGTGCCACAATGCTTTTCAGGCAGCTACCAACATATCATGTAAATTACAACAACACCACCATTCAGTTTACATGCAGCCTGATAACAGAGAGTGAAAACTCGAAAAATACTGGACCCCACATTCACGACCAATAATTGGCAATTCTCCTTAGCCTCCCTGTACTCGCGCTGGCACAAACTGTCTCCTTCTGCCTAGTTTTCCATTTCTTCTCCTCTCTGTTTCTCTCCGGAACAATCCTTAAACCCTAACCCTTGATTTCAATCAGAACATAACACAAGCAGTACCTCAAAAACTTGCTTCATTTAATTCTTGTTTTAACCCACCTAGACACTCTCACTACCAGAAGCAAAGCAACATGTTTTCTCTGGTGCCATTACTCTGGTTTGTTGTTTCATTGGTGATCGCAATACCGGAATGTGTAGGCTCGGTGGAGCAAGAGTCAATCTACGAGACCCTGAAGGATCACGGTTTGCCCATGGGTCTGTTGCCAAAGGGCATAAGGGAATTTTTCGTCGACGATACTGGTCGGTTCGAGGTCCACCTGGATCAGGCCTGCAACGCCAAGTTCGAGAACGAATTGCATTACGACAGGAATGTTTCTGGGACTTTGAGCTACGGAGAGATCGGTGCGTTGTCAGGGATTTCGGCGCAGGAGTTGTTTCTTTGGTTTCCGGTGAAAGGGATTAGGGTCGACGTACCCAGCTCAGGTGTTATTTATTTCGACGTTGGCGTTGTTCGTAAGCAGTTCTCGCTGTCCTTGTTCGAAACTCCGAGGGATTGTATGGCGGTTACAGAGGGAACATCGGACGAGATCGAAACTGTGCAGTTCATAGCTGAAGCTGTGTCCAAGGTTTAGTCAATTTCTGCATACGAATACGACTTCTCCTTTTATGGAAACTTCGTTTGGATTTAGTGGATAGCATCTTATTTCGATTATGGGTTTTGAATGTCATTTCAGATTCTAGTAGGCAGGGGCTTCGTAGAGTACAATTTCAGGTTTTATAATCATGGAAATGTGTTCAAGACTTATTGTTGTATTGGTTGATTGAAAACGGGAAACTTTATAATGGACATTTTGTATTTGTGGTGTAATTTGGAAATTTTGATGCAGAGTCAATCTGGCAACTTCAGATATGGGGTTGGTCAACAGAATATTGGGAAGGATGCTCTCTGAAGGGTCAGGATAAAGTTTCTTGAGGTATCTATAGCTCAATCATCTAAAGGTTTCTCCTGTTCTCCTTGTAAATTTTGTCCAAGAATCTGCTTTAGCCGATGGAATATGTCCATCAAGTGGTTTGCTTCGCTTTCTTTTACTCCTTTTTAGTACAGAGTACGCAAACTAGAGGAGGCAGTTTTTGTTCTTAATCAGGAGGCGCGTTGATACCGCTGAGAGAGATTGACATTGAGGCCACTGTAAGACTATAATTGGCGGGATTGTCTGGAGATGATAAAGTTGAGACAGGAGCATTCGGCTGATTTGATGATCCCAGGTGATTGGTACGAGAAGAATTCCGTTCACTTGTTGTATGACTATTATAAAATACGGGTGCCATAGTTAATCACTTTTTGTAGTATTTAGATTTCTGAGAGAGATCATAAATTCGTCACATCAAAATTTCAAGAATAAAAGTCTTCTTCCTCGAAACTTTTATCAATGATTTGTAGCGTGGTAAAGATTTACAATGATGCTGAAGCAATTCGATTTATTTGCATCTACCCATTTCTTTATGGAATCTGTACTGCGTTATTAGGCCAGATGTGAGCCTCAGTGGAGCATACAATGCAGAGAATTTGAGCAGAGGATGTGATTAATGATTGCTGTATATTTATGAAAAGGGATTGATGATTCCTTCTCATAGTCTCTTTGTCTATATGAAGGCCAATATTCAGGTCTAACTTTTACACGCACCATCGTTTTATAGTTTATTTGGATTTTGTTAATCTTTCTTTGTGGAAAAGTTGGGCCTTCTAGCAATTTGACGTGGATTTTGGAATTATAGCTTCCTCCCTTCTTCACCGAGGAGACTCTAGCGCGAACTTGTCATGTGCTAGTTGAAGGGAGGTTGAAATATATATAGATTGGGATCTGGAGTCTACGAAACAGTAAATGGGATTGATTTGGTAGTCTGTCTAACAAAACTTTATATCTTTTAATTATTACGCATAAAACAAATCCTAGAAAGTACGTTGCGCTTCTATCAGTTGGATAAGATCCAGAGCCCGTCCACTTGCATCCATTTTCAGATGTCAATATGAATATGATGAGAATTATATACATATCGAAAATATTATTGGCGTTTATGTATGTTTTCTTAACATACGTTTCATTTTGGAAATGAGGTCTTGAATAAGGAGTGCACAAATATCCAATGGTGCTATGATAAAAAGGGTGAGTGGGTGAGATCCTGGCTATATCGTAGTCGACGGAACATAGTGATCCTTGGAACATTCCACATGCGGCTGCAGGACCACCCGGAGTGTTTCTGGCCAACTTGCATGTGCTAAAGGTTCTGCTTTTGCATGTCCGCTTGATAGAGCACTGTTATGTACGTAAGCTGCTGTCATGTAGGATATGTGAACCGCTGATTGTTTCATTTGCATCTCTGTACTACGAGAAAAGTCGCGTGATCCCGGTTAATGATGATGAGTAGCATCCATAAAACGCGCATGTTGAAAAGAGGAAACAATGATTGGTAAGATCTTTCTACTCCGTGTGTGGGCTAAATTTTTATTGCAAGGTAATTCGTTCATGTCCGGACAGCCCCATTTGTCGAGGAGATTAAAAATTAGTAAAAATATAAAAATAATTTTATTGTTTAATAATAGATAATGAACAAAATTATAATTAATATGGCAAGAATAAATATGTTATTAGATGAAAACTAAACCACTTGATGATAATACCTTAAAAACAATAACAATAATAATGATAATAATAAAATTTTAAATTTTCATAATTTATAAAAATTGAAAAAAAAAAGAAAAAATGTCGCTCCATATCGATGTTGACAAGATAGCTCTGTCATGGTCTTGTCTCTTTCGTACTCGGTGCCCGTTATTCAATTCAACTAAACAGAAATTTTAGGAGTCGATTATGTACTAGAGTTGGAATCATTTCAATTAGAAAAGACAAAAAACAGCCGTGTACAAATTGTTCACTTCGTCATGTGAATCAACTGTAATATAAGAGAAAGAAGCTTCAATTTTGAGTAGAACCTAACAATGGACAAGGAAGAGAAGAGGCAAGAAGCTCACTGTTTAGTGGTATGCTATCCGTCACAAGGCCACATTAACCCCATGCTTCAGTTCAGTAAGCGATTGAAGAACAAGGGGGTTAGAGTTAGATTGGTTACTACTCGGTTCATCTTCAAGTCTATTATGCACACGGCAATATCATCCAGTTATATTCCTCTCGATACCATCTCGGATGGCTACGATGAAGGCGGTATAGAAGAAGCAGAGAGCATAAGTACGTATCTGGAAACCTTTTCCAAAGTGGGTTCACAGACTCTTACTCGTCTCATTGAGAAGCTAAGTGGCTCTGGCGACCCTGTCGATTGCATTATCTACGATCCATTCTTGGCTTGGTGTCTTGATGTGGCCAAGAAATGTGGATTGTTAGGAGCTGCTTTTTTCACACAGTCTTGTGCTGTTGGTAGCATTTACTATCATGCTCAACAAGGTCTCATCAAAGCTCCTCTTGAAGAGACTGAAATTTTGGTTCCTGGGTTGCCTCCACTTCAACCTCAGGATTTTCCATCCTTCTTATATCGTTTTGGATCTTATCCTGCTTGCCTGAGCATGCTTTTGGATCAATTCTCCAATATTGACAAAGCAGATTGGGTTCTTTTCAACACAATTTATGAGCTGGAACCAGAGGTTGGATCTTTGCAATTGTTTACGAGATAAGTTAAATATTGTTTTCTTTGAGTTGGTAGTAATTGCTGCCGTTTAAAGGCAACATGTGGCATAAATAAGTTTCCAGGTCTCTTTGCCTTGCTCTTTTAATAGTTTGATAAAAGTCCCATTAAAACTCTACTCTACTTTTCTGTTTTGTTTCTTGTATCAGCTCCTACTTTTAAATGTTTGCAGCCCCCTGTTCATAAGAGTGTTTTTGGTTGTGCTAGCTCTGATGTATATTGAGTTATATAACTTAACATCATGTAGGTGGTGGATTGGATGGCTAAGCTCTGGCCAGTAAGGACAATTGGACCAACCATACCTTCCATGTATTTGGACAAGAGACTTACGGACGATGTGGACTATGGTTTCAGTATCTTCAAGCCAAACAACGATGCTTGCACCAAGTGGCTAAATGAGAAACCAGAAGGATCGGTAATATATGTATCATTCGGGAGTTTGGTAGTCCTAGATTCCGAGCAGATGGTAGAACTATGTTGGGGTCTAAAAGGAAGCAATTACTATTTCTTGTGGGTTGTAAGGGCCTCTGAGGAGGCCAAGCTCCCAACAGAATTTATCGCAGAGACAAAAGAGAAAGGATTGCTGGTGTCATGGTGCCCACAATTAGAGGTATTAGCTCACAAGGCCATAGCATGTTTTATCACACATTGTGGGTGGAACTCTACTTTGGAAGCTTTGTGCTTGGGAGTGCCAATGGTGGTGATGCCTCAGTGGACAGACCAGGCAACCAATGCCAAGTGTATCACAGATGTGTGGAAAGTGGGGCTTAAAGTTTCTCAAGAGAAAGGGGTTGTTGAACAAGAAGCGATAAAGCGTTGTGTAAGGGAAGTAATGGAGGGAGAATCGTCGGAAGAGATGAAAGTAAACGCTAAGAAATGGAGTAAATTGGCCAGAGAAGCCATGTCTGAAGGTGGAAGCTCCGACAGAAACATCTCCGAGTTTGTGGATAGTTTGGTCCACCGAAGAAGCAGAGTTTCTGGAGGCCAATAATTGAATGTGGCATCTTAGACAAAATCTTTGCCAATCAATGCTTTGTCATCTCAAAAGAGTTTTCTTTTTCTTTGGTTTGTCTCGTTTTGGTGACAATTTTATCAGTACGTAAGACTTTTTTCTTATTTTCTTTGGCATTTAGGACTTTTTGCATTGTTTGAATCTGGTTGGAAGATGGGATTATCATAAACTAACGTAAAGAGATTGATGTGCCACTTTCACTCACTAAGTTACATTGAGAAGAGGGCATGAATGGTAGACTGGTGACCTAAAAACAATAAAGATTAAAAAGTATAGTTACTTAATTCACTTACAAATTTGGAATGGACTTAAAATGTATGCTTTCACTCACTAAGTTAAGAGGGCATGAATGGTAGACTGGTGACCTAAAAACAATAAACATTAAAAAGTATAGTTACTTAATTCACTTACAAATTTGGAATGGACTTCATGGAGTGATTATAATCTAAGTAGCTTTAGAGTTTCCCCAATTATCTAGTTGGGCAATTATTTAGTGATTAAAATTTTTATATATCAATTAAACTAGTTTATGTAATCAACTGAAATTAGTGCATTCCTGCAAGTAAATATGGTTTCTTTAGATGGTATGATGAGAAGTTTCCTCAAATAACTATTAACATAATTCATAAATTAAGAAAAGATACAAACGTTTTAAGATCGAGGGTGAAACAAAGGAATGTGAAATATTAAGCAAAGAAGAATATATTCTATAAACTATCATTTTAAAGAAAAATAATGAGATTAAAGAGCAAGTGAAGAATGTTATAGTAGTTATCATCTTTTTTATAGGAGTTTGTTATCTTATATTGTATAAAATAAATCTAGAGTATTGATTATCTTACTTTGAAGGTGTTGTATGAACTATTAATGATCATACTAGTGATTTGAAAATTTGAAAATTTTTGTTTCTCTCCCTTTGCATTTCATTTTTTAAAACTTTTTTTAGTTTTCCATGTATGAATAATAAAGGCAAATGTTGCATAGACAGATGTTGTGTACATATATATTGGCAATTTGTGATATATGATAGATGCATTAAAATAGCAATTACGATCAACTTAATTAGAAAGCATGGTTCAAATATTTAAGATTCAACTTCCTTTTTCTTATATAATTAAAACTTTAGTATATCGTACATATAAATAATAATACATAATCCTCCCAAGTCAATGATAATGTTTCTCAAGCTCCACCAATATAATGCAAAATCTTAAATTCCTCATAAAGTAATTGAACAATATATGATTAGAGCATTTTTTGGCACAAGATACAATAAAAAATAATTTATACAGAATATTCATAACATAGAACATAGTGTATTCATTTATGTTGGCAAAAAAACATAAAATATAGTGTATTTATTTACACTGACAACAAAACACAAAACATATAATATAATGTATTTATTTACATTCACAACAAAACACAAAACATAATATATTAATTTACATTAGCGATAAAACAAAACATAGTGTATTCATTTACACTAACAACAAAACGCAAAATATATTATATTTATTCAATAATAGATTGCTTGGTTGATGCACGGTCGAAAGAAAAGGCTAAGGGTCAAAATTGGTTATAGTTAAGGGATAAAACATAAGGTATGGTAAAATCAAAGAAAAGGCTCAAACAAAAGTGTAATCTAGGTGCCTTTTTCATCTAAAGATATGGTCTCAACATGCATAATAAAAGCAAGTTCTAGAATTACTCAACAATGCATGATATTTACACAACATATAAAATAGATACCACAAAGATAGCAGATGATAGGCAAACGCTTAGAACTGAACGTTATTACGCTAGGTTCAGCTCCCTGTTTACGTAGACTCTTCTGCCGCATAAGCGGTTCTTCCACATTAATACGAATCCGAACACGCATATAATTATTCCATGAGTTGCATCTATGAGTAGAGTCGTACTCAAGGTAGGTTCCTATCAAGTTGCCAATATTTCTTGCTAGCGCCTCAAAAGTGAAACCCATTGGGAGACTATGGAACTGTACCCAAATATCAGTGTGAATGAAATCTATATTCACTGGGTTGTCCCCTTCCTTCCATTGGTGAAGTAACAAAATACATTTATTGAACGACCACGGTCCTCCAGCTATCATCTTCTTCATATCGAGATGATGATAAAACTGGATGATATATTGATTGTTTTCTTCCATTGGTTTGATGTATGCTCCCCGCATAGGTCGCCAAAGACTCAACAAAGTTCGTTCCATAGCCTCGGCGTTAATTGCTCGTTCCCCAACCAATTTTCCCAACAAACACAGATCATAATTGATCTCATCTTTTTGGATATCTTCCGTGGGAATCACAAACTCGGCATTTTCTTTCTCTCAGATAGAGAATTCCTGAAAATCCAAATCCGTACTACAGAAAAACAACTACAGAAAAGATCAGAGAAAATTTACTCGCAAAAAAACTCACCATGCACAATCGCTGCAGGACCAAAACTTGCACTCTTGAGAGAGAAAATGAAAGGCAAGACAATAGGGCAATTTCCTTTATTATTTGAGCTAGTTTAAATTAATGTTTTCAAAGTTGATATTTTGGTATTCAATAAATTAAAGAGAATATAAGTTAGTCAAATTTTACTTAAATGTTAAAATAAAAACAAAAATTATTTTGTAGAGATTCAATTCTTTTTTAAAATCCAAATTTACGTGTTTTCATAATTTAAGATGACTATCTTTTTTATTTTTAATTTTAATTTTTTTTACTAGTCTAACTTATAATCGAATACTGGACAAAATTCCTGGCTATTTATGAGTTTTGACTCAATTTCATCTCATTTTTTATTAGTCAATCGATAGATCAAATTCTTTGTACCCACTAACCTGTACCAATTTTGTTCTACGCGATCTCATCTATACATTTCTCTAAGTCCCACATATTTATGTGAATGAGATTGTGTCACTACAAGAAAATCGAGAATTAGCGTCGGAATATTACCGACGACACAAATTCCGTCGCCTTTTACCGACGAAAA
>JANZXP010000009.1:7247828-7258596 GCA_027576715.1 Erythroxylum flavicans
TTTTCCTTTATTCCGTATATTGTGTATAGATTGGCTTATTTGGATAATATTTTTGCTTGTAACTACGGTATTCCTCCTTATTCCGTCGGTAAATAAATTTACCGACGGTATATTGCCTTTTTCGTCGGTAATTTCCGTATGTAATTTACTATTTTCTTGTAGTATGTAGAACAGAGTTGATACAAGTTAGTAAGTAGAGAGGATTTAGTTCCCTCAACTGGTTGGGTACTAATTTTAAAACTATAGAGTGGGTTTGGGCTGTCCTATGAAAAATCCTAGAATAATTTTGTTTTTATTATTGAAAAGATTCGACCTACAACAACTATCTATGATACAATAGTACATCATATATGCTAACCATTAATCAAGTTAAGGTTCGTTTCCAACAAGAATATTACTTAAAAGAAAATGTATGGCTACAAATGGTCCAAGCCCCTCTATCACACACACGTAAACAATCATGTCTGGTCATATACCAAAGCCACGCTAAAATTAATAACAACAATGAACTACAAGACAACAATGTCGTAGACGACAAAATGATAATTAATTACCGACAATAAGCAACGGAAAAACACCGGATTGCGACAAACAGACGTGCAAGGACGATATCATCAGAAACAGCGTTTGGAGTGGACTACACTGTCCACAAATTCGCTTATGTTTCTGTCTGAACCTCCACCTTCACACATGGCTTCTTTTGCCGATTTACTCCACTTCATAGCGTTTATTTTAATCTCCTTCGATGTCTCTCCCTCCATTATTTGGCTCAGGCAATGTTGTATAGTTTCTTGTCTGACAATTCCTTTCTCATCAGGTAGAGCTTTGATTCCCGTTTTCCATACATCTGTGATGTACTTGGCATTGGTGCTTTGGTCTGTCCACTGGGGCATTGCCACCACTGGCACTCCCAAGCTCAAAGCTTCCAATGTAGAATTCCACCCACAATGTGAAACGAAGCACCCTATTGCTTCATGCGCCAAAACTTCTATTTGTTGACACCAAGGCACCACCAATCCTTTGTCTTTTGTATCTGCTATAATTTCGGATGGGAGCTTAGCCTCTTCAGTCTTCCTTATCACCCATAAGAAAAAATAATTACTCCTTTTCATACCCCAGCATAATTCTTCCATTTGTTGGGCTTCTAGAACTGCCAAACTGCCAAATGACACGTATACCACAGATCCTTTTGGTTTCTCATTTAGCCACTTCGTGCAATCATCGTTATTTGGCTTGAAAATACTGAAGCCATAGTCTACATCGTCTTCAAGGCGCTTGTCCAAGTACATAGAAGGGATGGTTGGTCCTATTGCTATTAGTGGCCAGAGTTTAGATAGCCACTCCACTTCCTAAACAACAAGTATTATAACATGTAAATCAGGTTTGGACACACATATATAACTCGCTTATAAATAGGAATCGACTGGAAAGTAGACGAGTATATGGATAGTTAATCAACTACCTGTTGCTCCAACTCATAAAAAGTGTTGCAAAGAACCCAATCTGCTTTCTCAATATTGGAGAACTGTCTCAGAAGCATGTTCAAGGCAGCAGGGTAAGATCCAGAACGACATAAGAAAGACGGCATATCGTGAGACTCAAGTGGAGGCAACCCTGGAACCAAAATTTTAGTCCCTTTTAGGGGAAGTTTAATGAGCCCCTGATATAGATGATAATAGATGCTATCAACAGCACAAGACTGAGTGAAAAACACGGCCCCCATCAAACCAAACCTTTTGGCAACATCAAGACACCAAGGCAGGAACGAATCATAGACGATACAATCTACAGGATTGCCAGAATCGTTTAGCTTTTGAACAAGATCAGTAAGAGTCTGAGAACCAACTTTGCAGAAAGTTTCCAGGTAGGTTTCCAAGCTCTCTACTTGGTCCCTACCTCTTTCGTCATATCCATCAGAAATGGTCTCCAGAAGAATAGAAGTTGAAGATGCTCCATGCATGATAGACTTGGAGAGGAAGCGAGTAGTAACGAGTTTGACATTTACACTTTTGTGCTCCAAGCGTTTACAAAACTGGAGCATAGGGTTTAAGTGGCCTTGCATTGGATAGGGCACAATTAAACAGTGAGCAGCTCCATTGGTTCCTTTCCCTTTCTCCATTATTGGTTTCTGCCCAGAATTTGAGCTTCCTTTGGCTTTAAATATTTGATTTCTCAAGAAGTGCACAATTTGTACTTGACTACCTTCATTTTACTGTTTTTGTTATGTTATAATAATTACGAACTTCAAGTTGAGATTTTATAAACCGTGAATGCTTTTAAAACTTATAAATGAATTCTTTCTATATCGGTAAATTAACTTAATGCTCCAAATCTTCTTCATCCCTAGATTGAATCATGTTAAGTATAATTTGGTCTTCCTTTGAATCTAATATGATTCCCAACATTACCTTTCATATGGCTTGATATGCATATATCTCCTTAAATAGTCTATTCATACTCTTACAATTAGTTTGATATGTACATATAATGAATCCATTAATTGGTTAGCTTGACCTTTTTATGATTAAATTTTCCTTATTAAATATTTTTGTATATTTTAAAATAATCTAAGGACATCATTATCATTCAAATGGATCATATACAAACCATATGATAAAAAGGTCGTACTCTAATATTTTGAATATTTTGGTTGTTAATAATTTGTTTGAGAAAGAAAAATAGGTGTAATTAGACATGGGGTAGGATTGCTAAAAGTGCATTGCTCGTAATTATATGACTATTAAAAGATCAAGATAAGTTTACAATAATTTGTAAAATATTTAGGTGCTTGATTCTTCTTTGTTCTTGATTTTTCACTTAAATTTGATATGTTCCACCTTGCTTATTTACTTTATCCTTTGATTAATCGAATCCTTTCACATATTAACTTACTAATGTCATCAAAAATAAAAATATTAGTATTCTATTACTATATATCAAAACTATGTGTTAGAACTTCGTTTGATCTAACACGAAGGATATGGGCCTTTTATTTTTAAAGAAGAGAAACCCTAATTATGTCAATCATAAACAAACTTTATCTTTACTTGTGTAGGCACTGTTATACTAAGATAGATTATCAAGAAGACAATTGTTGCAACTTCATCAAATTAGGATGCAATGAAATAAAAATGTAAGCTTACAATAGATTTTCTTCATAATAAGATTCTAATGAGGAAATATATCCTTATGAAAAGATAATGTATTCCTTTCCTCAAAATTTATATTAATTAGATTTTTAATGAAATATATTTTGTGAATATGGCATTTCAGGGTACTCTACATAAGTTTGTGAATATGTCGTTTATTGGAATCAACTGCAATATCAAATCATGCTTGTGATTGATTTTGTAAAGTTTGGTGTAGAACAAACGAATATAATTTCTTGAAGGAAATCATTTACCACTGGGGGAATTTTCAAGTCTCATGCTTTGAGTGAGCTGAATAAATATTTCTTTTTCCTTTTTTAATGATTGTTGACTTAAACAAGAAATAGGATCTCTTCGTATGGCTCAAGTTGTTTACAAGATATGGCAGCTAGGTGGTCAGGAAGCATTTTCTTTGACTCGCTTCTGTTGCTTCTGTTTCCCTCAATGGCCGATATCTTTTCATGTGTGATAGCACTGTTCAGATGATGACAGCGCAACAACACGACTCTTGTTAGTCACTGCATCTGTTGACAAGATAGTCCTGAAGAAACCAATCAGTGCTGATTTCGATCTTAAAATACTTGGTTCAGCTATTTTGGTGGGGCGCTCATCAATTGAAATTCTACCGGATGTCAGTCAGCCTCCTATTTTTGAAGGAACTTCAAATATTATCTGTTCTGTCACATTGACGAAACCGTTAAGCGTATAGGCAGAAATTTTGATGCTTTGGTAGTCCTTGCTTTTTCACTGATATTGATTTATTCTGCTGTAAATGCTAAACTGCCACTGTTGATTCTCATCTAATTGTTCAAGTTCTTCATGCCATTACTAGGATTACAAGTTTTTAGGTTCACTAAGTTAGCTTATATAACTCTTCCAATCAAAATGCTTAAGTACTATTTGAGAATAGAATTCTCGGAAAGTAGGGGGAAGCTGGAGAAACAAATTGTTTCTGACATATTGTGGAATATTTGAATTATAACAATGTTGCCTTGTATAACTTTAATCATCTCTAAAGGTTGCCCACCTTGAAAATGTCCATAGTCGAATACCCACCTTGAAAATGTCCATGGTTGAATATTTGGATGATTCTTAATGCAGCGCGCATTTGAGTTGGCTTTCTCAATTGCGTATGCCTTTGGTGGATTGGTCCCGTACTTTCTTCAAGTTAATCACATTGATTTCTTAAGGCCTATAAGTGTGAACATCCATCTTGGTATTATTGACTGTTTTGGTTCCCTAAAATGTCTAAGAACCTATACAGTACAACCTGTCTTTGTTATTTGTTATTTGTTATTTGTTATTGACATAATCTATTTGCATGGATGTTGACTGTAGAGAATCAGAAGCCCGTTGATTAGTCTTCCTCGATCAGAGTCAATTGCACCTATGTTGGTCTTTTGTTCATATTCTAGAGATAATTAGTTGATTTTTAAAAAATAATTAGTTGATATTGTATAATTTAGTGACTGAATTGATGAGATTTTATTCCTTAGAGAATAAATGGATTCTTCTTGATTTATGGAGGTGATTAGGACTATACTTTTAGATATACTCCTTGTACTATTTACCAAAAGATCGAGGAAGAATTACATTTTCCTCTTTCTTTATGGTATTAAAGTCACAATTCTTTTACAATATTTTTCTTTCTTTTTTCAAATGAGTCCTAATTGAACAATCGTCTAGCGATGACCAGTTAGGGGAGAAACTCCTCGTCATCCTCCAACAATGATTTTAGCAGTTCAAGTGTGACTAATCCATGATATTAGCTTAAACTTGTCCTTTCAATTGACGAACTATAAGTTGAATGATCAAAATTACTTGGAATGGGTGCAAATAATAAATTGGCCATTGATGACAAAGGAAAAGTCAGACATTTGAATGGAGAGATAACAAGGTCGACTTCAGATGATCTAAATATGGCAATATGGAAGTTCGAAAAATTCTTTGATCATAACTTGGTTGATTAATTCAATGGAACCTCCAATTAGAAAACCTTGTATGTTTCTACCAATAGCAAAAGAGCTATGAGATGCAGTTTGAGAGATGTATTGAATATTAAAAATTCTTCTTAAATTTGTGAACTAAAAATGAAGTTGTGGAAGGCTAAGCAAGGAGATTATGACGTTACTTTGTTTTATAATGAACTTATAACCTTGTTGTAGGAATTGAACCTATGTTAATAAAATGATTGGGACTATTTGAATGCAAGTGTTCGACATAAAAAGAAAAGACAATGATAGGAATTATATTTTTCTTACAAAATTAAGTGAAGAGTTGGATAAAGTTAAAGGTTGAATTTTGGGAAGAAAATCATCAGCCTCTATCATAGAGTTTTCTTGAAAGTAAGGAGAGGAGATGAGGTAGAAAGTGATGATTGGCAACCTTAGATCAAAGGATGAAGGTTCTACACTCGTATTTAAAGGAACACAAGTCTAGGAAGAAAAAAGAATAAAAAACCATAGTATGATCACTATAAACTTGATTAGCACACACAAAAGCCATGTTAGAAAATTAGTAAGAAGTTTAAATTTTGGTCGAAAAAATAACTTGGAGACAATCGTACCTCTCAAGGTAACACTATTGACTATGAGCATGAAGTGTCTTCCAGCACACAACCTCTTATAAAGGGATATATAGAGCAAATATGTAAAATTTTTAGTCTTTAAATTTGTCCGATTCAAATAATTCTTATTCGTTGGTTTATAAAGGTAAGTATTTAGTTCTTTGCTTCAATGTCAATTCAAATAACTTTTACATAGTTGATTATGGGGAAAAAATCATCTAATTAGGTCATCTAAATTGTTTTCTTTCTATAATCCTTGTGTAAGAAATCAAAGAGTAAAAAATATCATATGGTTCCTTCTCAATAATAGCTGGAAAAGGATCAATTATTATTTACCCTTTCTTACACTCTATAATGTTCTTTATGTTCCCAAACTGCCCTGTAACTTGATGTTTGTTACTAAAATAACTATTGATTAAAATTGTCAAGTTAAATTCTTTTTCATTTGATTGTCAACAAGATTTGAACACAACGAAGATGATTGACAATGCTAAACAAATTGGAGGTCTCTATTTTTTTGAAAGTGTATATGACTCAAGTAGGCAATCTTAGAGTTCTCAATTCTATTTCAATACTTTGAGAGAGTAAAAGTATGTTATGGCATTTTAGATTAGGGCATTTAAGTTTTCATTATATGAGACAATTTTTTCCAATTTTTTTTATAAATAAAGATCCATCTTTATTTCAGTGTGAAATTTGTCAAATTGCCAAACATCATTGAACATCTTTCCTAGAACAATCTTACAAGGCCATCAAATCTTTCATTATAATCCATAGTGATATTTTAGGACCTTTAAAAATAAAACCAATAATTGAAAAAAATGGTTCATAACTTTCATTGATGACCATACTAGAATTACTTTATTATTTTTACTTAATGAGAAATTAGATATTAAGAGCATGTTTCAAGAATTTTATAAAATGATCTAAATATAGGTTTAAACTAGAATTCAAGTTTTTAAAAGTGATAAGGAAAGTAATACTTCAGTAAGATTTTAAGCAATCTTTTTTGTTAAAAAAGGTATTGTTCATCAAAACTCATATACTGACACCTACGACAAAATGGTATAGTAGAAAGGAAAAATAAACATTTGCTAGAAATCGCAAGATATTTAATGTTTTTAACTAATGCTCTTAAGTATTTATGGGGTGAGGGTATTTTAACAGCTACATATTTGGTCAATAGGATGCCTTCAAAAGTCCTAAAATTTCAAACCCCTCTTAACTGTTTTAATAAATAATTTTCTTCCTTTTGGTTATCAAATGATCTTCTTCTTAAATTATTTTTGTGTATTGTATTTATTCATATTCATGACAATAATCAGAAAAACTTGATCTTGAAGCATGAAAAATGTATTTATTAGTTAGCCTTCTACTAAAAAAGGGTACACTTTTTTTGGTCAAATTTATAACGGATTTCTATCTCCATATATATCACTATTTTTTGAAGATAAAACTTTTTTCCTTTACTAAATTTCAAAGGGAACATGTAGTGAAGATTAGTTTTTTAATATATATTCATAAGAAAAATGAGATTATGGTAAAAGTTGATAATGATGTGGAAATTTTTATAATCTTGATTCAAAAATTGATGATGTCTTTGATAGTTGTGCATTAGTATATGTTTTGCTAGATAATTGGCATGTGTTTTTGTGCATAATTGTTGATTATTGTTGTAGTTTAGGATTCATTTTGTATGTTTTTGTTTAGTTTGATTTTCATTGTTGTTCTTTTATGTTTAATGTTAATTTAGGATAAGAATTGACTAATTTTTATGTGGGAAGGAAGACGGAGCAACTTGGAGATTGAACTAGAGATCAAAGAGGAGAAGACAAGAGGATTCTATCTGTTGCCAATTCCTACAATCGTGGGAATCATGCTAATTTCTGAGACAATACGCAGGGCTTCATTAAACTTAGGGTTTTTTGACTATTAAAGGAGAATTAAGCCTCCATCTTAAGGAGAGACAAAAACCCTTATGTAGAAACATTATCCTTGAGTATAGAACACATGTTTGGAGCCTTGAGAAAAGATTGAAGTCAAGGGCTATCATCAAGATTGAGAAAAATAGCACATCAACATCCAAAAGTCCAAATTTTGGCAAAGAAGAGAATAAGTTCCTTTTGTCCAATTTTCTGTGTTTTTCTTCCTTCTAGTCTTTGTAAAATGATTTATTTGAATGTTGATGATGATTATTTGAATGTAAAAGGCTTCTTTTAGTTTAGAAGGTCCCTTTTAGTTTAGAGGGTCCTCTTATTTTA
Source organism: Erythroxylum flavicans (assembly GCA_027576715.1). NCBI lineage: Eukaryota > Viridiplantae > Streptophyta > Magnoliopsida > Malpighiales > Erythroxylaceae > Erythroxylum > Erythroxylum flavicans. Next base: position 7,255,805 of record JANZXP010000009.1, read on the forward strand.
GAAGGCTCCTCTTAGTTTAATAGGGTAGAATACTCTTGTTTTAAAATGGCAATTATTAAATAGTGTCGTTTCAACTTTTAAAAACACGCGCGTGCCACCCTAATAGCTTTCTATACGTGACTGACAGAAGATACACAGACAATCGCACCTCCTCTATTAGCATGTATGATTGTTCATCTTCACATGAAATCAATGCTCAAGAATCGTTTAATTTATCATGAAAAAGTTTTCTTCCTTTTACTTACCTTCATTGTTCTCAAAAGCGTCTTTTTCCTCTCTACACCCTAAATCTCTATTTCTGCTCAAATTTTCTACTCAAATCTCATAAATCTCACCAGTTTACTTGAAATGGCAAGAACAAAATCCAAGGGACAAAAGAAAACCTTGACTCCCACTACCAGCTATGGTGAAACTCTCAGCCATGAACAACTAAATCTTCCTCTCTCTTGCCACTAGTAGGATCATTAAACACCCCTATTGAACATGTTTTCGTCACCTTTATCAAAAAAAGCCCAAAGGTTTAGAAGGATCTACTCAGGAGACTCTAGACGAGAGAAAGAGAAAGATTTTGGCTATGTTGTCTCTAGAATCAAACTCTGAATTATCCTATGAACAAAATGAATCAACAATCAAGTAATATATCTCTGTCTCTGGTGAAGAAGGCTCTAATGACTCAAATCCTAGCTCATCAAAAAAAGAAGGAAAATAAGAAGAAGAAAAAGAAGCAAAGGAAGAAAAGAAAGAAGAAGAAAAAAGAAGAAAAATCTTTTAGTGAGGGGAACAAATGAGAAAAGTAAGATTCCATTCTTTTTCACTTTCACTACCTACTCCTTCTACTCTGACTCTCAAAACTTTCGCACCACCACCATCTAGTACCCCTCAACCTGAGTCCACAGGTAATAAATTGCTTGAAGTACACTGGATTGTTAATGATGATGGTTCAGATGAAAAACTAGTTCGTTTAATAAGACGTCCACAAACACGAGAAAGTCTTGCAAAGCAAGCTAAGAAAGTTATTGAGAAAGAAAAAAGCCGTGATGTTGAACGGAGGGAAGAAGAAGAATCTTGAAAGAGAAAAAGAGAAGAAATAAGAAAAGGCAAAGTGCCTATGGTTGAAGAGGATGTTGAGGACCCCCTTATTAGAAATGAACAGTTTTATGAATAAGCCATGTTTGAAGATATTGCGAAGGTAAAATGGTTAAAATCAAATAAACAAAAGAAAGGAGAGTCTTTAGTACCGGTTAAGTTGTTTCAGTCAATGGAAACTGAAGCACAATACAAAATGTGCTACAAGAAGTGAAAGGTGATTGCTGGACGCATTTTGCCTCCTCTCTTGTTTGATGACATTGGTATTCCCATCTCTTCTTATTTTCTTGCTGTTGGTTGGGAACATTTTTTAATTTGAATGAGACAGTGTGTGATGATTTAGTTAGATCATGTTACACAAATATGAGAAAAGATGAAATTGATGGGAAGTTGGCAAACATCTCCTCGGTACGTTAGTATGAGATTTTGATTACTGAGAAAATCTTGGGAAACATGCTAAACATAATTCCTATAGGCAGAACTGATCTTCCTTGTTATAAGTGGGACATTATTGATCTTAATTTGCGAGAAGTCGTGAACTTTATCTGCTTGCATATTGAGTATGTCCATGAAGGGAGACCCTGATGTAGACATTTTGACTTACTGCTACAATGCCTTACATCAATATCTGCTACTTCAATTTTTCCAAGGAGTAGTTTAGTAAAAAGATGTGGTCTCCTGGACACATATATAGTGTATAATCTTCTGAAGGGCAATAAGATGAACCTCTCAGCAATGGTCCTGCGATTTATGGTGGACAAGAGAAGTCATAAGAATATCACTGGTGATTTGTCGTATAAGATGCTATTAACCAAGATTTTTGCTTATTATGGAGTGTCTTTTGACAATCTGGATTAATATATACCCAGAAAGTTCCATTCATCTATTCCCAACCAATTCGGATATAAATTGAAAGACAATGTGTGGGTGGAGAAGAAAACAGAAAGACTAGCAAATCTTTTAGGTCCTGCCCCACAAAAATCAGCCCCTGTCACACTCCAGAGTACAAATGATCTGATCCTTCAACAACTGAGGGACATTCGCTCCAATCAAGATCAAATGTGTGGCTAGATTGACAATATGCAAAATCAAATTCTTGAGATGCAGATTATGCTTCGAAATTTTTGTGAATCTCTTAAATAGCTTTGTCACTATTTTTTGCTTGGTTTATTTTTGCATATGCTATTTTTTACTTACTTTTTAGTTATTTCCCTTCTTTTTTTTTTATAATAACAAAGGGGGAGAGTTAATGGTATACTTGCTTTTGATGATATATTTGTTTTCGATGATATACCTGTGATATACTCTCCGCTAATTGTTGAAGTATTGTTGAAGTGAATTTGTGAATTTTAATCTGTGATATGCATAAATGATAGGCTTTTTTCTTTAGAGGTCGTAAAAAAGGCTCCTTCTAATTATAACTATGAGTAAGAACATTTCAAGTTTATAGGTATCTTTCAAAATCCTTTATTATTATTTGAAATTTGAAAATACATCTATTATTGCTTGTCATCGTCAAAAAGGAGGAGATTGTTAGTTAAAGGTTTATTATTAATGCTTCTATGATAACTCTATAATATTTCAAAATTCAAATTAGATTTATTTCCTTGTATATATGGGCAAAGATATCACTACAAGAAAATAGCAAATTACATACGGAAATTACCGACGGAAAAAGCCAATATACCGTCGGTAAATTTATTTAC
>JANZXP010000009.1:7258696-7291211 GCA_027576715.1 Erythroxylum flavicans
TTTTCTCTTAACGTCTAAATATTAGAAAATTTCAACATAGATGATATCGAAGATTCATTAGATGCAAAATCAACTTAGAATAGAAATGAAGTAACGACTAGTTGAAGAAAATGTCTACTTAAGGAAGAGCCACTATACCTGCGAACTATTCAGATTTTCGAAATACTTTAGCATTATCAATAATTTTGAAAGTCATATCAATTTCAAACACCTTATTCCTTAGAAATTAAAATCACTCTATTTGAGGGAGATTGTTATTCCTTGAAAGTTTACATTGAACAAACTCTATATTCATTTGTGTTGAGAGCTTTTAGAAAATTGTTAAACTCTACGGGTGTAGAAGATTGAAGAATCTTGAAAAATGTGTACTTATGAGCTTACAGAGGCCCGTCAAAATTTACTACTTGGAGTTTTAAAGTGAAATACTTAAAGTTGAATACTTAGGAATTAGACGTAAGTTTCGTTATAAACCGAATCAGTATAAATTGACTATGTCATTCTTTCTCTTTCTTAACTTTTAAATTTCCACATTATAATGTTTGTGTTTTCAATTAGCAAAGAGACTCCTTCAGTTTTATAATATGCTTCTTTCGTTTTGAACGTTAACAGGCTCTTTTTATTTTTTAAACAATTAATAGTCTCTTTTCGTTTTAAACATTAATAGGATGCTTTCAAAAGTTAACAGGCCCTTTTTATCTATAACTCATTTTGTTTAGCAGGCTCTTATCGAATTGATAGTACCCTGCAATATTTTCTTACGCACAATTCACTCCCTTTCGCGTATATTTACTTTATCGCTTCCAACAGTCGACAAGCTGAAGATATTTCTTCAAATAACATATCGGTGCATACTTTGTCGGAGGGAGGAGGAAAGCAATGAGCATCTATTTTTCCAACACGACTTTGTAAATCCTCGCTGGAAAATGATGCTACAACAATGTCATACGCTGAATGTGCCCAGCAACTGGAGGTCGTTTACTTCGTAGTGTAACCACTTCGTGCACAAGGATGACCCTGCCAGATGGAGTTTCTACATAGCACTATCCTTCCTTGTCAAAGCTATTTGGGATGAGAGGAATCTTCAAATCTTCCACAAAGGATGTTCAACCAAGGAACAATTCCTCAACAATCTATACACGCAAATTCGAAGCTAGTTCAGTATACACAAGCTCAACTCTCACAATCGTGATTATGGGTCTAGAATGTGGAACGTGGGTTTTTACCCATTTGCAAAACGACAACGGAGGGAAATAAATGGTGCGTTAATTTCATGTATTTACTTAGGTTAGAGAGAGCTGGTCTTTCTCTATACTCTGTAGATGCTTGTTCACGTGGGTCTTCTTTATGAACACCAATTTTGTAATTCTAATCCTTTATGAATGATACCTTTTAATTTTCGTTAAAAAGAAAACAGGTGAACGTTGGAGACTTCTTGCGATTCAAATCTTGTGTTATTTTCAAAGTATGAGAACTCGGAACAACCCTTGATTAAGATTGAAGTTGTTGCTCATGTCACAGGGCTGAGCTAAGATTGAGGTAAGTTCCTGCACTTGAATGGATTTAATTGGTCACTTCTAGAAAAACATATTCTTTTGGAGCTTTTTTTGCAAATGAAGGCAAAGCATTCAACCCAATTATCATTCGATGCAGCTATTTGCACACGAGATCTCCTGCCCAATTCTAACCCTGTTCTATTGATTTAGAGAATTGGACAATCCTCTCTTGGTCCTTGATCACATATGAAACCCGTAATCAATACATTTCACTTCAGGTTCACCGTACGTCCGGAGGCATAAGCTAAAAAACAGTCGCTTTTAGGATCTGCAAGGTAGTTCCAGCTACAGAAGAAGATATACTAGACCGCATGGATTCAAAGCTTTTGCAATCAGGAAAGGCTCCAGCAAATGAACATTTTCTAGCCCATGCAGACGACAAGAGGTTAAGGGACTGATTCCTCACCTTTGAAGATAGTACATACTTAGTGACGTAGACGTTTAACTCAGTTTTCTTCGATTAGGGAATTAATTTCTGCGCATTCACAAATTTGTTATCTTTTATCGTGCATGATCTCTAATACTCCAGGAGACTGATAAATGATAAAAACATTTTCCAACAAAAAGCAATCATATCTACTTGATAAGGGCACTGTGACTGATACATATATATATATATATATATAGGCCTTCTAATAAGTCTAGGACTGCAAGTAATGGCATTTGTGCTTCTAGCCAGTGACGTTCCTCAGATAATATAACATTTTTTATTTAACATAAGGTACAACACCGATTCTCCTATATTACAGGAAAGAAACCCTATTGTTGCTTTATTAACTATAAAAGCTTTTGGCAGACTCGATAACAAATATTCATCCACCCGTTTCTACATACTAGGCCCTCTTCACAAAAACTCTCTGTATACTACTATCTATACGTAAATAGCACTTTCAAAATCTCTTTCCAGCAATTTGTACAAAATCTTAAAAACGATAAGATAAAGAATTACAAAGATCTATGTGAACATCTACATTTAGCAGCTTGTAGCTAATAGCAAAGCCTTCATCCTGATAAGAGCTACAGGCACTACGGGGATACATTCTCATCTTCCTCATCATAACTGTACTGCTTTCTTGCATTGGTTACAGAAAACACCTGTGGCAGTGTCGGATTCACTGGAACTGGAAATTTATGTGCAGAGCTTACTGTTGTTCGCTCGTTTATCATACCAACCTCTTTGCAGACCCGATCAAGAACATTAAGGAAATCCCTGACAACCATAAAGATTCTGAAGGGATGAGCTTCTTCCTTGGCTGAATTCCCATGAAAGTATTCAGTAATCTCCTTCACTAGAGACAAAGCAACGCTTTCCTGTGCTTGAATTCTTATGATCTCTTCCTCAGCCATTTTGATAAACCTTTTCATTGATTCTGAAAAAATCTGGCTCCCGTCAACCAACCCCATTGTTTCATTTAACCTGACAACCTCACTGATTTTCTCGACACCTCTAGAAAGCTTGGAGACATCACTGATAAGTAAATCTGAATCCATGGAAGCAGCTTTCTTCACATTGTTGAGCTCCGAACTAAGACCAGAAACAACTTGCAGGCCAAGCTTCCTACATCTGGCATCTTCACTAGACGGAGAATTCAGAGTTTGGTTGCCACCTGAAAGACGTGCACCTTCAGTTCTTATAATTTCCTGTACAACAAAATGCAAGAGTGTAGTCTTTCCATCTGCACCCTTGACATCAACAAGCTTGAGGAGTGTGTCAAGCTTGAAGGCATGAGCATCACCACGGTTGGTCCCAACATTCATGCGATTTCCTGTCTTCAGAACCGCTTCAAGAAGTTTCAAGAACATTCTACTACTTCTTAGTTCTTCAGAAGCTGACTGTAAAAGGGGAAACAGTAAAGCAGTGAAGAAACTGTGTCCGAAATTGAGAGGTCTATAGCTATATGTACATCAGGCCAAAAGTCAGATTCACCAAGCAATTATAGTGTGCAATTTCATCAAACAATGGACACATATGCACAACTCCACAGTTATCATCATATTGAAAAGATCAATCACACTGACAATTATGAACGCATGTATATGAAATTACAACAGATGCTAGTAGGTTTCTCAATATTAAGTCTTTATTTGAACCCAGAGAACCACTAAAAATTAACAAAAGTTGAGAGAGAAAGAAGATGAAGAAGATAAAAGGGAGCCTGGAAGATCTTTAACTCAATGTAGCAGAGTTTTTTGAGCTTCGTTTATTCAAACGTGTCCATCTTAATTTTAAGGAGAACGATGATATCCAACTTCTGGTGTCAGTCAATACAAAGAGGTTAAACAGTAATTTGGACAAGAATTACCACTACCAAAAGAAAAAAGTAAAGAAACAGCCCCAGGGAAATTAAAAAGTGAGATTGTGATAGAGTTAGTCTACCTCTAAAGTTTCAAAAGACTTCTTGAGGTATTCAACTTCGGAATCAAAGTTGGCCACGTAAAGCATGGCATCCACTCGTTTGAATGCAAAAGGAACATCAAGGACTGCCTTCAGGAACTTCTCTGCATGACCAAGCTTGATTGGTGAATCATCTTTGTATTCCTTCAACTTACACTCTTCTTCTCTGCTAGGAGCCATCTTTAATAGACTTTCTAGAAGTTCAGTTCCCAGTGAATCTACATTGCCTACATAAAATAAGAGGGACTTAATTCAGTGAAGGCTACATACTTCAGAAGTACAGTTAGAGCATAGAAATTCCAAGAAAGCAATAAATGGACATACACGATGATTCACATAATAGAAGAGCCAGATTTAGAAAGATCATTGAATTAAGGTTATTAACAATGTTTATTCAAACAGTTCTATATTAAGGTTATTTGAGATTTTTACGGTCACTCGTCAAACAGATATGAATGACTATTGAGCTAATTCGTAAGGTATATTCGGATTATCGTCAATGAGTGCCACAGTACTTTGGATTGCAGTACAGCTTGTATAATCATCTACTCATTCACTACCAGAGAAAATCTATCATTTACTGTTTCTGAAAATGTAGCAGTGGAGCATAAGAAGCCCTAAAACAAGCAGCACAGCAGGTTATGGACTCCAGATCAACGCTTCAACCAAGAATGGCACAAAAATGAAATGAAAGAGCACATGATGCGATTAGCACAAGTTAGCAGACCTCAAGATCCTAATTATAATCAAAGCCGAGTAGTACAACTATGTACAATTCAGAGAAGGGGCAACTAAAGAAGACAACAAAAGGGTACTGAGAGATGGTATCAGTCCAAAGCCTTTTGACCAAATCTACAATAAAGGATTGGCAGGCATCGAAAACATCTATAATGATCAGAGCGACACATGTAGTGGAACAAAAGCTAGAATCAGTTTTCTCTAGAGGTTATACAAAAGATAAACAAAAACTTCCTTTCTATACATGGGGAGATACACATAAATGCTTAATCAAGATATATAAACTACCAACATTTAACAAGAAATGCGTGAAACAGGAAAGTAAATAGGTTGAAGAATTACCTTCTAAAAGAGCTTCACAAACTTCCTCAATTGTCACATTAATTGCCCTAAGCAAAATTGCAATGTTCTGTGCCTTCTTTGGATCAAGCACCCAATTGTCTTGATTTGGAGATGGAAGAACGATCTTTGTAGTTACTTGTGGTTTTGTGGTCGGGTTGTTTACCACAAACAATGTTTCAATCATTTCTTCATTCAATCTGGAAAATACGGAGAAAAACACGGGTGAAAGAAATTACGATCCAATGCTTGGAAACAGAAAATGCCAAATGCCATATAGAAAGACAGCAGAGTACTCCGGATCTTACTTGAAAGAACTTGATCTCAAGTGATCCCACACCATTTCACGCTCAGAGCTGGCTCTAACTTTATCCCAATGCAAAGGTTTCAACTTTGGTTTGGGAGTATCTTCATCATTCTCCACTGCTTTAAATTCAAGAGGGGAAACCAGGCTTGTGCTCTGAAGCACAAAAGGCCTTGAAGGAGGTACAAGTGCTGGTGGTTTTGAAATTGGTTTCCCTGTTGCCGTTGATGCAACTGGAGAGTCGCCTGATCTCCGCGGTGGTTGGGGTGGAAGAGGAGGTGGAGGTGGCGGTGGCGGTGGCGGTGGCGGTGGTGGAGATGCTGCAATGGGTTGCTCTAAAGTACTGCTAATTTCCGCATTCAGACCATGAACAGTGGGAACTATCGTTGTTGACGCATCTAGGCTCTTGCCAAAACCTCTTTCTGGAGATGTGTAAGTTGAAGACGGAGACGGAGACCTCCTACTTCGATCCGAATAGTTTGAATTTCTCGGCGATGCAAGCTTGTTCTTTTCTATATACGTTTCGGGGCAAGTCGAAGTTGAAAATAACAAAGAAGATCGCGTATTTCCACCCGAGTAGTTACATAATCTAGGCGGTTGACTCTTCTCCGAAGCTCTACTGGGCGACATAGAAGCTGAAGACAGTGATGGAGAGCCTACATTTTGATCCAAATCACTTTCAGCCTCTGATCTTTTGTCCAAACTTCTGTCTACTGATGAAGAAACAGAGTGAGGTGAAGAAGGTTGAATCTTTTGATTCAAATCAGTCGTCATACTCGGGGGTGAAAGTGATGGCGACCGCACATTTGGATCAAAACCACTCAACACTTGCAGAGACCTAACTCCCCCTTTCTCTAAACTACTCGCAGGCGATGTAGAAGCCGAAGACAGTGAAGAAGAATGCACCTCTTGCTCTAAATCTAAAGATATTCTAGCCGATTCTTCTGGAGACGAACTGCATAAAGGCGGCAAAGAAGATCTGCGCTCATCAAGATGATTCATTGGTGGTGGAAACAAGGGAGGGGACGCAGGGAGGGTCTGAACGAAACTAGACTCCGGTGACTTGGGCCGCTGGCTCACACTAACCGGTGGAGAAATGCTGAGAGACTGAGAGCGAGCGGGAGACCCAGAATTGGAAGAAGTACAGGAGCTCTCTCTATTGCTTCTTGCTCCAGAATCGCCACCACGCACAGCAGCTAACACTCTTCTAGACCCCGATCCGGTGGCAATGGAGCTCTCACGACCAGCCAAAGACTCTCTCGGCGAGTAAAACTCCTCTTCCTCGTCATCCCCAGTCGAACCCACATCAACATTCGCATAGCTCTGCCGAGAAACCTGTCTGTTAAGCGGTGGGAGGGGGTGGAGCTCCGGAGACTCCAGTTTACGCGGCTCATAATGCGTTTCAGAGTTGTCATTAACAAAAGTGGGCAAGTAGAGAAAGTCGGAGCGTGTGGAAGAGGTGGTTCTCAACTTATGGGCATTATTGGTACTAGTAGTGTTGGTTATGTGGGATGTATAATAATTAGGCTTGTGGTCGGAGAGATGGTGATGACGATGACGTTGGTGGTGGTTGCGACGATGGCGGGAGTAGTAAAAGAAGAGTATAAAGGCCAAGACAATGAGAGCAGAGAGAAGGGCGGAGATGGAGAGGGCGAGGAGTTTATGGGAATTGCGTTTGGGTATGGAGGAGTGGGGAAGGATGAGGGAGGAGATGTTGGCGGGGAAGGAGGCGAAGTTGGTGGGGGACGGAGGAGGTGGAGAGGGGTAAGAAGGAAAAAAAGGGGAATGGTCCGGGGTAGAAGTGGAAAAAGGAAGTTGAGGAGGCGGTGGAGGGGAAGGTATGGGAGGTTGAGAGGGAGGGAAGGATTGGAGTGGGAAAAAAGGTTCATGAAGAATCCGACGACTGGTGGTGGTGCAGGATAAGGGGGATAAGAAGAAGATGATGATAAAGAAGAAGAAGAAGAAGGGCATTGTGGTATGTAGTGGTTATGAATGTGATTTAAGTGTAGTTTGCTCTGCTCGTTTTCTAAGACTAAGAATGCTGGTATGTGTGTATGTGTTGCGTTGGCTTAGTCAGAGACTGAATCGCATCCAGCTAAGGAGCAAGGATAAATTCTGGTTGCTTCACTTTCCTCTTCTTACCAACGACTAGACTGAAGGTGCATGTCTTTCGTTTCGTTAATAAGAAATAGAAGACATTATAATTAGCAATTAGAGTTGGGTTGAAGTCGGATGTGTTATCATTATCCCTATGGTTGGGTTCTAGTTATTGGCTGACTATGCAACCAACCACTGTTCCTTATGAATAACTATGTAAATAAATAACTACGTAATAATTTGTATTACATGAAAAACTGTAAGGCACCGACACACGATTGCCCCAATTTCTCTCTCTTTTTTTTTTTACTTTTCATTACTACCTGTCGTTTCATCTATAAGAATATATATTTAAAATAAAAACACCAAATAGGAACGAAGTGCAAGTACCACAGTTCTTTCCGAGTAATGACTTTTCAAATAAGTTTATTTCACGTGAGAACATCAAACCAATAGAAGAAGAAGAATCCACCGACGATGTTTCATTTTTTGTGTATTATTACTTATTCACAGCCATTTCGGTATTAAATTATTGAGGATAGGTAATGTCGCGTTCATATTACAATAATTGTAACCGCGGTCGTTTTGCCTGGACATAAATACATAAAATATCATGGACGATAGGACTAACTATTCCAAGCATCACTTCCTTTGGTTTTCCTGCTAGTACATTGTATATGGCCTATCTTCTTTTCGGTAAAGCCACTCTCTTATTTCATTCATCGTAACCTTCTAAACTTCAATACTTTAAGGTAAATTATTATTTATGCTTCTAACCATGCTCTCTAGAGAAGGTAACTTTGTGGAACAGGATGAGGGAGATCCTTCCAACATAAACTCACTCTAGCTAGTAATGGGAGACTTCAATAACATTTTATACTCCCTCAAAGCCTAAGATAATGCAAGTCTTTGTAATTTCATAAATGATCTTGCTAAATGTGTTAATAACCTTAAACTGACATATCTCAATTCTAAAGGAAACCTCTTTATTTGGAGCAATAAGTAGTAAGGAGACCGGTTTCTAAGGAAAAAACTAGATAGGGCTATAGTAAACTCCTACTAAGAGATCCATACTTCACTGATCGTTCCCTTGTATCTATTCATAATATGGATGAAGCTAAGCTCTTGTACCACCTTTTCAAATTCACCAAATACCTCTTAAAGGACAAGGGGTATAAAGAAGCTGTGAGGAAAGGATTGAATGCTTGCTTTCAGGGATCTCCTACGTTTGATTGTAATGAGCAGCCAAAGAGTATAAAGAAGGAGCTCAAACTTCTCAATATAGCTATATATAGAAAACTTAATTATACCCTTATGGGAACTAAAAGCGAGCTAGATGCAATAAAAACCCTTCTATATTTGGATCCTATGAATAACTCCCTTCAGGATGAAAAGGAGGAAACTGCCCTAGATAATCACTTAAAAGTTATAAATGCCTACAACTTCTTGATTAAGCAGAGTTCAAGGGGTTCACGAATGGAGACAAGAACATTGTATCCTTTTACAACTCTCTGTTAGCTAGGAAGAACCTAAACATAGTATCTTCTCTTTAGATAAATGATCTTCTCAAGAGGAAATCTTGAGAGTTGCCTTTAATCACTTTTATGACTTTCTAGGCGCTAATAATCAAACTCAACTAGCCACCAATCTGCTCAAATCTTTCATGATCGATACAATTACTCAAGAAAGTTATACTACTCTAATTGCCACTTTCATGTCAGCATATATTGAGAAGGTAATATTCAACCCAATAAAGCACCAGGTCCAGATAACTTTAATAGGTTATTTTTCCAAAATTCATGGCATCTAGTCAAAGATACAATCACCAAGGTAGGCCTAAGTTTATTCAACAAAGGACATATGCTAAGGGATTTCAAGTAAGACTTTTATGAATCTAATCCTTAAGATACCAAACCCTAGTTCCTACATAGATTTTAAGCCCATTTACTGTTGAAACTTCATATATAAGATTATTTATAAGATGTTAGCAAATATACTTAAACAAGCCATCAAACCTAAAATTAATGGATGATAAGGGCCAGTTATTAAGGGTAAGAACATCGGAGACAATATACTTATACTCCAAGTTCTCTTTAAAAACAATGGAAGGAAAAGGTCTCCAAGCGTTGTTTAATTGAAGTTGATTTTTAAAAGGTTTTTGATAATCTAAATTGGTTCTGCATCATTCATAACCTAGAGGCTTTGGATTGCCTACCAACTTTATCAACTAGTTACATCAATGCATCTCAACAATATCTTATAGTTTTATAATTAATGGAATTTCACTCAAACTTTTAAAGGGGGAAAAGGAATCAAACAAGGAGACCATCTATCTCTCTATTTATTTACACTTGTCATGGAGGTACTCCTGAGACTCATTAGGAATACAATCAATCAGGGAGAAAATTTAGATTCCATAAGAAATTTAAGAGGTTAAAAATATATAATTTGGAATTTGCTAATGATCTCCTACTATTATCTGCTACTGATCCATACTCTATCAAAAGCTCTATTGAATGCAATTAAACTGTTTAAAGGTATGCCTAGCCTATCTATTAATTGGTCTATTTATATACCAACATTAATTTATTCATAAGTGCAAATATAACTATAGCTAGCACAGGTAGTACGGGTTAAATCCCACAAAGAAAATGAATATAGTAATTACGTTATCCTATTATCAAGTCTACGAATTTGATTTTAATTTTTAATAAAGAACAAAAATTAAAAAATTAAAATAAATAGGAAACAATATTGAGCACAGAATAAAGAAATCACTTATAAATAATCAATATCAAGAATTAGTGTCTAGGTTATGAATCCCCCTAAATAATTAACTTTTTATCATGCAATTATTTTATTGATTATTGGACCGTGTAAATTCCTATCGTATGCTAATAACTCACTTAAGACTAGTAACAATTAATCTTAGAATTATCAACCGATATTATTCAGGTTAAAGGTATTAAGATTATTTTACTGATTTGTGAATTCTACTATTATATTTGACCCTAATCTAGAGGATTTATGTTAGCTATCTCTATGTTTACAATTAACTCCTTTCAATTATGGTAGATCTATTCATACGTAGGATTTTTCAATCTCTATGTTATAAAATCATATTATGTACTAATATTCTAGATTTATTGGAACATATATTAAACACATAATTAAATCATAATAGATCAATTAAAACAATTACATTAGATAAAAGAACCAAAACATGTTATAGCACAAACTAGGGTTCGTGTCACTTAGAAACTAAAGATCTTTAGTAGCACATAATAGAAAACGAAATTAAAGATAAACATAAAAAAGATGAATAGAAAACAAAAAGTTCATTATTTTAATTCTTCCTTTATCTCTTATTGAATGTTTTTGCAAGGTTGAGGTTTAATGATGTCTTCTATTAGCTTTGTCGATGATTTCTTTCTATTTTCCATATCTCTAGATCAATATCACTCTTTTTGAATGATCTCTGTGTTTTAAATTGCCTACAAAAGTTTGTTCCCCTCATTTGCTTCCGCCCACATCTTTTTATAATAACTTTTAAGGTTTTTGGAGATACACGATCTAATACACGGTCATGTACTAGACTGTGTATAACCTAAAATCTCCTCAATTTATAATTCTGCACGAGTTGAGAGATGTATACGATCGTAAATAGGGTTTATATCCTTTAATTGCTTTAAATCTTTATTTTATATCGCGTTTTCATCCAAATTTTCTCCTTTTAGTCTGTAAAGGCAATTATAACCTATATATGTACTTGGAGCAAATTAATTACCAAATATACAATAAAAGTATAAAATATCAAGCAAAAATGAATCAAATATAAGGTATAAATATAGTCAAATTAGCATATATCATTCGTCCCCATCCTTAAGCTTTTCCTTATCCTTAAGCAATCAAAATTATAAATTTTACAACATCCCTCCTTCGTTAATCTTAACCTGTCCATTCATACTATAAATCATCATGCCAAATCAATCAAATTAACATACAAATAGAGTTAAGTTATCCAAAAGTTAACTTCCCCATTCAATATTCATAGTAATCACCTCAATAATCGCATTGAAATCATAAGTATTAACCTTTAGACCTCACCAAGATTTCACTCAATACGCTTAAGTGCTTAGGGTAAAAAGTATCAAAACTCTCAAATTAATGCATGGTAGAATTCTTACCATATGCTTGCACTATTATCCTATCTCCACCACTCATATAAACTAGAAACAAAAATCAAAAGGTCTTTAAAAGCATTGTATTGAGGTTAGGTATAGTATGGTTGAAAAATAAAAGTGTCATAAAATTGAAGGATATTTACTAAAAATTCATTATAAAAAATTTGTTTAATTTAACAAATATGATCTCAATATGCATAATAAAAGCAAGTCCTAAAATTGTTCAACTATACATGATAACACATATGAAAGAAATAAATAAGCTTAAAATTTTGAAATTTTTGCTTTTAGGCTCAAAAGCTCACGAAAAAGGTGGTTTATGTGTGTAAATAATATGCAATGCAATTCAGCTTGATTAATGATTGCTAAAAAACATAACTTATAAAAGTAATTTTGTTCTAACTATCATCCTTTTGAATACTAATTCAAATCAATATTTAATAATGACATATAGTATTAATGGATAGATTTTAATTAAGTCAGAATATTTGTTCATAAAATTTAATAATCAAGATTATGATAAGCTTAAGAAAATCATAAAAATCGTTAACTCTTCCCCACACTTAAAGTTGTACATTATCCCAAATGTACACAATATAAATATATATAATAAGTGAGAATGTTTTTGGTACTTTCCTGAATATGACAAATTTTCTAATTTCTAAAAAGTCAAAGTCAACGTACTTAATGCACAAGGCTCCCCGCTTTGCAGGGTCTGGGGAAGGTCATAATATATGCAACCTTCCCTTTGTATTTTTACAAATAAGCTATTTCGGTGACTTGAACAAGTGACCTTATGATCACAAAGATTTCTGATCCTTCTAATATTAGACTACATCCTTGCAAAATATAAAGAAAAAGGAATAAAACAATAAGAGAAAATTAAAAAATAATAAAGAAAATAAATATGAAAATAGAGATAATATAAAATTCAAAATAAAACCTATCCTAATTCATAAATTGCCTCCCATGCATCGTTATTTAACATCGTTAGCTCGATGTACCCTACACGTTACTGACATTCTGGGTCTATGATAAGTGGCTTAATTCTACCTATTTCTCCATAAAGCAATTTCGTGGCCTGTAAATAAGCCATCTGTTGTAAGATAATCATCAAGACATAATTTATAAAATTAATCAATCCAATCATATGCATTAATACCCTTTTAATGATAAATTATTAATAAAATAAGGATAACAAAACTCCTCAAATTATTGGCTAACACAAATAACTTGTCTTTAAGGAAGTAGGAACCCCCTGTACTCAAGATGAGTATCAATGACTCATCAATAGTTTCCTTATATGGTTCCGTCGCCAATTCTTCCTTAACTACCTTTATCCACTCTTCTTCTTCTTCTTCTTCTTGTTGGACAAAGGTTTCTGGCTTATCTTCTTCAATTACCTCCTGCCACTTCTCTACTTCCTCTTCTTAGATGGAGGCTTCTTCTTCTTCTTTGTTTTCTTTTTCCAGAAGCTCTTCTTGGAATGTTACTCCATTCAATAAGCTAACCCTTGTCTTTTCTTCACTCTTGAATTCATATCGATTATCTTTCATTTTGGTAAGGAGTTCCATTAATTTATCTAAAATACTCTCTTCCTTTTTTTCTTCTTTTAGGAGATCTTTTTCACTACTAAGAATGATTGTCATTCCAAATTCTTTAGGATCTGTTTCAATAGGACTAAGCAACCTTCCCTGCATCTCGTTAGATATTATCTTCGCTGACTAGTGGATTCGATTCAACATATTTTATATACAAGCCTCTATTTCTTGATACCTTATGATTGATTCTTGGATAAAATTAGCCATCATTTCTTCCACAATTGGCTCCTTAACTTGAGGTGCATGGTATTGTAAATATTTAGTAGGAGAGTAATCATTCCATCAGTAAACATAAAAGTTACACCATTCTGAGTTGTAATTGTTCTGATATAATGCACCTTGAGCTTAATTGTAAATACTCAATTGCTCCCACATATTACTTGGTGCTCGACATTCATGATTGTAATTGTTACTCCCATAAATGTCATAACACGACATAGACCTCAATTGAGCTTCCAGAAATAGGTGAGGAAACACCTATTTCCTATATGGTGAAGTTACATATTGTGAAGACACATCGTAGTTCCAATAAGAGTACTGTCTGCTCTATCCTTCCATTGTGAGTTGTGGTGGTGACGTTAAACCTTAATTCCTAAGATAAACCACAATCACACTATTAATGAAGAGAAGTTTAAAAGATAATTAAATGAATAAGCCAAGAATACAATAAGAGACAATTAAATTAAATATAAAAATTAATGACTAGAATAATAGCATTCATGTGTTCCTAATATAGATGTCCTCGACAACGATGCCAAAAACATGATTGGTTAATTTCTATATCAATATTAATTTATCTGTAAGTACACCGTATAGCTGTAGCTAACACAAGCAAGTACGAGTCGAATCCCACAAAGACAATGAATATTAGTAATTACTGTTATCCTATTATCTAGTCTAAAAATTTGATTTTGGTTTTTAATAAAGAAAATAAAACTTAAAAATTAAAATAAATAGGAAACAATAGTGAGTAGAGAATAAAGAAATTACTTAGAAATGATCAATATTAAGAATTAGTGTGACAATGCGTGTCGAGTACACTATAAAATTTACCTAACTTTGCACACTAAAAAATTGTAGCTGTGGAGAGCTAGGATCGTATCCATAGGGAATATTTGGTTAATCCTCGTAATTAAAATAGCTGATGCAAAGGAAATAAAGGGGGAGTTTTGGGTTTTATGCAATTAAGAGAATAAAGTGAATTAAACTAGTGAAAACAAATTATATAAAACAATTGAAAATGATAACAATGTCGAATATGTGTAAAGTTTGGCTTTAGGACCAATCTTAGCCTAAACATGATTAAACATATCCCATCATTCTAATGTTTTTACATCTCTCCTTGAACTATTGACCGTGAACTAACAATACGCTCTGCCAATCCTAGTTTTCCCTTAGGTTGTGTTTGATTAAGAGACTCTTGTTAATTAAACCTAGCTACCGAATAATCTAGGATATAATCTCTAGATTCAATTAGGTAGTCGCATTATGAAGTGAAAAATGGAACAATATATGCAATAACCTCACAAACTCGGGTTATCTAACCTAAGTTATGCTATTTATAATGATCTAAGTTCGTTAATGACTACTCACGAACATCAAATATAATGATTACGAATTATTTTCAATATTCTAGTAATCAGTTTGTAATAAAACAATCTAATGAAAGTGTTAAGATTATCTTTTAAAAACCCCGATTCAATCGACATAAAACAATGATAATAATTCAAAAAGAGATATTCAACATTAAACAGGATGAGATAAGCTTAATCGTGACTCGAACGTCGATTTCACCTTTGAATCAGTGTCAGGAAGTTACTCCTCCATCTTCTCCATCAATCTCTAAGAAGCAGCCATGAAATTCGTCTGTCTTATTGAATATCAAAGAGAGAAATGAAGAAAAATGCTTATGTCTACCTTTTTTCTCTTTCTCCGAAACCCAGAATAACGAAGAATAAAAATAAAGATGTCTTTCAGCCATCACAACATATTCCTTATATATTAAAAAGCTAGGTTAAAATGGACAGGTGGGCATAGAAGTCACTAGCGTGACTAATTTCTCACAGGGTGAGTGTGTCTTATAACCGTGAGTGTTGTCTCAAAGTCATGACAAACCATGTCATAGCTGTGAGTTAATGGTCACAGATGTGACAATTTGGCATGGATGTGACTTAATGCTCACGACCATGCAATTAACATGTCAAATTAATTGCATAGCCATAAGTTAATGCTCAAAGCCATGCAATTGACCTTTTATTATGTATGTTTTTAATTGATTATTGGACTATGAAGATTCCTATTGTATGCTAATAACTCACTTGAGATTACTAACAACTAATCTTAGAATTATCAACTAATATTATTCAGGTTAAAGGTACTAAGATTGCTTTAACAATTTATGAATTTCGCTATTAGCTTTGACCATAATCTAGAGGATTTATGTAGACCTACCTTTAGCTTTGCAATCAAATCCTTTCAATTATAGTAGATCTATTCATAAGCAGGATTCCTCAATCTATATGTTATGAAATCAGATTATATACTAATATTTCAGATCCATATAATATATATTAAACACATAATTGAATTATAATAGATCAATCAAAATAATTGCATTAGATAAAAGAATCAGAACATGTTATAGCACAAACTAGGGTTCATCTCACTTAGACGCTAAATATGTTTAGTTACATATGATAGAAAACAAAATCAAACACAAACAAAAAGGAAAATAAATAAAAAATAATGAATTCATTATTCTAAATCTCCCTTTATCTCCTATCAAATATTCTTGCAAGGTAAAGGTTTAAAGATGTATTCTATTGGATTTGTCGGTGATTTCTTTGTGTTTTCCATGTCTTTAGATCAATATCACCCCTTTTGAATGATCCCTATGTCTCTAAATTCCTTTGATATGGCCTCATGTTCAGTCCATATTCATTAACATTATGGTGACATAGACTTGTGTTTATCTATATATAGTAGTGATTGGTTATGTAAAAATTTTCAAAAAGGTAGGTGAAGTAACTCAAAACCCAACAGAGTCCTTTGTTAAGACTATATAGAACATAAATTGTTTCACAAGTTTAGAAGAGAGGCAGTTGAAAAAAACAGGAGCTTTTGGATAGAGAGTTTTAGAGAGACCGAAACAAAAGCACTTATGAGTTGAGAAGACCTATTGCAATAATGAATAAAATAATCGGGGAACAAAACAAGAAGATTAATCATGATTCTTTAAAGAATTTCAATAAAAAAGTCATGAGAACTTTATCTTCTTTTATATGTTCTTTACTAAGGATTGTTGGTTTTCATTGTTTTACTATGAACTAATTGGGATATAAATATAACAAATCTTAAAAGGTATGTTTGAATTGATTTCTTTAATTTAATGAAAAATTCTAATTTCTTAACATTTATTCATTTTTTATATTATGTTATATTGAATTACCAAACTTAAAAGATTCATCATTTGGATTTATATATAGGACTCAAATAGCGAATGTAGAAATTCTTATATATAACCTAGGTCATAATATGAATAATGGGGGTTGTATGAATCTTAACCATTAGGATCCATAATGTTTCTGAGTTATGGTTAAACCTATCAAGAGAAATCATAGATTATATTGGTGCATTCTTATGAAGTTTTGATGTGAGAGAACTTTTAGTCGAAAATGCTTAAGAATAAGGACTATACATGTTATAACCATAAGCATACAGTTGTAACTTTGGGATTTTTATGGATTTAATAAACTAGAGTTGATCATTAGAATGGGGTAAACTTAAGCGTAGTAAAGTTCTAGGGGGATTCTTATCTAGATATAGTTATTGAATTTCTTTAGGAAAATTTTCTAAATTGCTATTTCAATTTTTTTCCATTATACTTTTTAATCAATCATTCACTTATTTAGATTATATAATAGAAAGATAGTTATTACTAGTAGTCACAATCTCTTTGGGATCAATATTTAACTTACATAAACTATATTATAAAAAAGGATGGATAACTTACCTTTGTTATTCCTTTAATTTTATTCATTAAGTTTTGTTTTATTCACTCATTAATATACATCACTCAAAGTGCTAGAAATTGATCCCTAACATACTAACAACAAACCCCTCTTTTTTAAAAAATGAAGACTTGTTTTTTAAATAGAGATTTCAAGAATAAATATGTTCCAATTTAGATTAATATCTATAATGATTCCTTAGAATAATTGAATACAATTGGTTTAAACTACTTAGTAAGTTTCTTGGGTAAACCCATATGTTTAGGTAAAGCCATAACATCTGTAAAGAGAATTAGATATGTAAGGGTTAGTGTAGAGATTGATATGGAACAATACTTAATCCTATTATTAAGGCCAAAAAAAGAAAATTTGGTTGAGGATTATATAGCTGTCACTTACCAATGGAAGCCATCTTTAAGGCATCTAGGAAATAGATGGAGATCATTAAGTAAATTATACATAAAGGAGATTATTATAAACTAATAAGGATAGAAGACCCTAATGTAATGGTTGAGATGAGCACCTATAATGTAAGAAAAACATGTAAAGATATGCCTCATAATTCTCTTATGAATGTAGGTACATATATTCAAAATAATGAAAACACCATGGGTTCTCCAATATGTTTTTAGAGTGATTTAGAGTTACAATAACATAATGGTTCCCTAAAAATTGCTTAGGTGATCATTTCTCCAAAATACCAAGATGTCGATGTTAAGGAAGGGCATTAGGATAGGTATGCTATAAATTTATCAAGCAAATCCACCTAAAGAGCAATAATGAATTCCTTATAATAAATACTAAACCAATTAAGTCAAATTCTCATGAGATGAAGTATAAAAAGATCTAAAAAAAAAGTAGGATTACAAATCATCAACAACACTTTAATGGCATAATAGTAATTTTTGACCCTAAATGAATTGAAGTTATGCCTTTAAAATCCTTCTATCAGTTAGTCCATTTGACTATGAAGCTATTACCTAACCCATGCTTCGTATGCTTCACATTTATCTATGTTGTAAGCCTATCTTTTCATATGAATTCTCTTTACAATGAGCTAAAAGCACTTTATAAGAATATAGATGCACTATGGACGTTACTTAGATATTTCATAAGTAGTAGATAGTTTATAATGAAAAAGATAAATAGAGTTTTGGTAAACCATGTTGGCTATCAAAATTCATTAATAATAAAGCCATCTTTAGAAATAATCTTATTTTAGATAATACCCCTATCAAGATCTATAACTTGTCAAAGGTAACTTATAGGAAAGCCCTATTTAGATTCAATTACCACTTAACCAATCTAGAGAGCTATAAAGAAGTTATGAAAAAAAAAGGAATGGTAGCTAATATTCAAGGTTTTGAATTTTTACAAATGTATGAGAAAATTGTAGATGGTGAAAGAGGATCTAAAGAGACATTTAAAAATCAATTCATCAATACAAATTTAAATGTCGAGAATGCTAGAACCTTACTCGTCCAAAAACAATAAGAGCTTTATCAATCACTAGGAGATGCCTTTAAGCAATATAAAGAAAGGCAAGATTTATGGAAATAAATTTAACCCTTAAATATTCATAACTCACTTTTAAAATAAAATCAAGAATTTTCTAGCTTAAAATGGAGATAGGAAATTTACTTTCTTTTAAAAAATATAGTTTCAAGGAGGAACAATAATAAAATTTCTTCTTTGATAGATAAGTGATATGGAACCAACATGCGATGAAACTAATGGCACAAAGATACTACTATAGTACCCTAGGCACTCACTTTAACAATTTTTCATTTATGCATCTCAGTTCTTTTATCTCTAAACAAATCTATAATGAACATGATGATCTCCTAATTAGAACTTTAAACTCTTTAGAAATTAAGAAGGTCCTTTATAAACTTAATCCTAATAAAGCCTTAAGTCTAAATAGGTTGAATGCATACTTCTTCTAAGAGTTAGGGAGCTAAATTAAGACTAGTGTTACCAATATAGCTCCAGAATTCTTCAACATTGGAAAATGTTAAAGGAGTTCAATAAAACTTATATTTGTCTTATTCCTAGTCTAACTAACATGAAAGATTTTTGGCCAATATCTTACTATAATACAATATTTGATATCATTTTTAAGTTGTTAGCCTCAAAGATGAAATCTGTATTGAGCTCAATCATAAATCCAATATAATAAGTATTCATTCAAGGGATAAAATTTTAAGGATAACGTAAGTCTAGCTCAAGGGCTATTTAAACATGCTTATAGGAAATTATACATCAAGAGTTGATATGTGAAAACTGGTTTTCATTAAGCATTTGATTCAATCAATTGGGATTTTTTTTTATTTATTCATTAGATTTCCCCCCACAATTTATATAATAGAAAGAAGAATGGT
The DNA here is from genome assembly GCA_027576715.1 of Erythroxylum flavicans. Classification (NCBI taxonomy): domain Eukaryota; kingdom Viridiplantae; phylum Streptophyta; class Magnoliopsida; order Malpighiales; family Erythroxylaceae; genus Erythroxylum; species Erythroxylum flavicans. The sequence goes on from JANZXP010000009.1 coordinate 7,278,299, forward strand.
GAGCCAACTTAATTGTTTAAAGGAGCTAATGGTATAAGGCGAGGTCTAACTCACTTGGAAAGATGTCTCCTAAGCATAACAAGCCTTTAATATGGGGACCCTCCTCTCACTTACTTAAGAATACCAATTACCATCAAGAAACCAACTTTTAGAGGTTGTCAAACTCTATTTGACACAATCTATAAATGAGTTGGCAACTAGAGTAATATGAGTTTTTTCGATACTAGTAGGTTGTAGCTTCTAATCTATATCCTTAACAACTTGTATGTTTATTTTCTTCACCTTTAATTATTCTTAAGAATATAATTAATATTTTAGAAAGAATGATGAGGAATATAGTTGGGTGAAGTTTCATAAACATTAGTAGCAAAGATTAAATAAGGTGATGTTTACTTAACAAAGAATGAGGTAGGTTTAGGAATCATCCTCATCAGATCCACGAATAATATTATGATAACTAGAAGTGTTTAGGGAACTATTATTGACAAGGAATCCTTTTAAGTGTAATAGAATCATGCATAAGATCTAAAAGGGAGAAACTTTAGGAAAGTGAAGTCAAATTCTGATTCTTCATAGACTATAACACACCTATTGAAGCTAGTGGATAATCTATATATAAGAATAAAATGTGAAGTAGGGAATGGGAATAATACATGACTATAATATGATAGTTGGAATGAGTTGGGGTCTTTCTTTCCATAAAATTCGTAAACTAAATAACCTAAAGCTCATCTTTTCTGACTATGAAAGGGTCAGAGAATTGATCCAAGGAATAATTATACTTACAACATTAGAAGATTCTTAACTATACTATACAAGGTTCTAAGTTACAATCCTAATCTCAACTTGTATAATTATATTGTTTGGTTACAAAACACCTTAGGAAAGTTCATAAATAAATCTTGTCAGATGATCTTTAGAGTTATTTTTATTAGAATTTTTTCATTTAGGTTAGTTTGATTCAAGCATAATCTTTTAAAATTATCCTTTATACTTTGGTTGGTTATTAGGAATAGATTAAGCACTTTGGATATGATAAAATGCTTTAATAGCTTAAACAACACATGTAGTTTTTGTGACCAGGGGCTTAAATCCATTGGCCATTTGTTTTCTAGTGATAGTACACATCTATAATTTGGCTCCAAGTTTACTATTTATGCAATGTTCAATGCTAAAGTACTGAATGGCAAGTTATCATCAATTAAGTAACATAACCTCACCAACTCTACAAAGGAGACTATATGGCATTTAAGATAACTTTTTTTTATATAGTGTATGGAATATGAAAAGAAAGGAATACAAAGATCTTTCAAAATTTAAAATTAACAGCTTAAGTTGTGTCTTAAGGTACTATCCTATAGATAAGAGAAATTATCTTGGCACATAAATTGCATTTTGATAGTATTGATGTAATGGCAAATTGATGGAACTTAAGGTAGTATTAACAGCAATAAGTAACTAACTAAATTGATCTGTTTGTAGCTACTCACCTATTTATAGAAATCACACTTCTTTTATAGGCTTTTCTTTAGCTGAGTTATTCCTCTTGTATTGAATGGTGTTATATAGTTTTCTAGTAACTTCTTATTCTTGTATTTCAAGCCAGTTACCATAGTTACTAAGTACTATGAAGCTAAAGATATCCTTAATCTTTAGTTTCAACTTGTATTTGTACTCCATTTATTTTCTAATACATTCTTTTGAACTTTAAAAATCATAATAAGGATTAAAAACATACCAAATTATTATAGGAGGAAGCACAATAAGATCTTTAGTCATCAAGGCTATTGTACCTCTCATTATAATGATAAAAAATACTAATTTTTTAAAGCAATCAAATTAAATTTGTTGAATTTTTATCACAATCAAATTTGAAAAAAATAGGATTCCAAAAAAATCATTAAAAATAAAAATTTTTTTTGTAGTTGATAAGATCCCAAATAGATTTTTTTAGAAGATTTAATTGGGGCCCTTGATTAGATGACTTACTAACTATATCTCATCTACAGTCCCTCTTGATCGATTTCTATTGCTCCATGCCATTGCTTTATGATATATGCTTTATTAATTATACATTTATTCCTTGCTTTATTAATTATACATTTATTCCTTAACACTTAGTGACTAATGATATGAAATGCTTAAGAAACTTATTTTGGTTTATATGTGGTTTTAGGTGCAATTTGGAAGATTAAAAGGTAAAATGAGTTAAACCATACTTTTGATATTCAAACTCATTTGTCTTTATCGAATAAGAAGGAGATGGATTAGGTTGAAGATGGGATAAGAAAATGATAGAAAATGAACAATTCGTATGACTTGCAAGGTGCACAGTCATGCATCCACTTGCATGTCCATGCACAATTTCGAAGAAGCATTATTTTGGTGATGCACGGTTGTGCATCTCTTTAAAAACTTATTTTTTCATATAATAGACATTTAAGTGGCCAAACTAAGGGTGAATCGTTTTTTGGAATAAGAGAAGGGCCAAAAACCTTACTCCTTTGGAATCTATGGAGGGCTAATCTTCCTTCTTCTGGTTCGAAGGTGAAATCAAAACCGAGGATCACATTTAAGTATCTCTTCATTATGTATCGCTGAATCTCTCTCTCTCTAGGGATTGTTTATGTTATTCTTTGCTTATTAATTTGGGTATTTGTGTACGAATGATTTTAATGCTTCTATTAGATTGTTTTTATATAAACTCATTGCTAGAATCTCAAATACAATACGTAATAGTTGTGATTTGGATTCATTTGTGGCAATTAATGGTGTGGAATCATTAGGAATAATATAACATAGATTAAATGACTCAAGCTTGTGTGGTAGTTGCCTAAATTAATCTATTTTTCTTATTCATAATGCGACTATCCTACTAAATTTAGAGAGCTTGTTCTAGGTTGTTCAACAGCTAGGTATAGTTAAAGAGCTTATTTTGATTAATCGCGACCTAAGAGAAAATCGAGGTTAACAGAGATTGTTGTTAATCTATGATTAATAGTTTCTAAGAGAGGTGTGAAAACAATAAGACAATGAAGCATGTTTATTTGTGTGTAAGATAAGATTGAACCAAGAACTAAATTCCAAAATCATTCATCAATAATGGAGAGTTACATTCTTTCAACAATAAATAATGAGATGTAACACTACATTTTAAAAATCTTTATATTGTTAAAAGAATGTAACTCTCCATTGCTAACCTGCTTTCCTCACCTTCATCATTGAATGGTGTACATGCAAGTTAGCCCACCAACTCTCTCATTCTTCCACTACTCTAAGTTTTCAACCTCATTTGCACTCCTAAACATCATCATCTTCTTATCTATCTTCCCATAGCCTATTTTCTTCTTTTATCCATTGGTCATTACCTATTAAAACTCCTTTATATACAACATGATAGAAGTTTTGCAAAATTTCCCACCTATGAACTCTCCTCAGCCTACCCAATTCTCACCATCTCCTACCATAAATTTGCATTCAAGTACCTCCATTCAAGCACCTTTAGTTATAGATCATATAGAAGCATAAACTTTAAACCCTCTTAAGAAAATATGGGTTTAAGATGATGAAGATTTCAAACTTGAAACTAAATTAAGCTTTCTGTCCTCTTAATAAATGTGCAGATCTTCATATTGTATCACCTCCTTTAGAAATATTCAAGGCTGCAGTATAGAGGTGCAGCTCAGCACTGATAGGATATTTCCTTGATAAAGGAGTAGCCTTTCTAAGGATGAAAGAAGGGTGAATATTAAATGGAAACAACTTGGATTACAGGACATTTTTGTCAATAGTGTGATGTTTTCTTCTTCAAATTCTCTTGTCCTAAAGCTACAAAGAAAATACTTTAAGCTAGTCTATAGCACACGTACAATAAATCAATACTTTATGCTTTACAATTAGGACTAAACATGGAAGTTATTAAGTAAAAAAACATTCCCATCTAGATATGCATATGCGAAGTACCTTTAAAATACCAAAGAACAAATGGCTTGAGTCACTTAGCAAGCTTTATTGGAAAGCCAATCTACATGGATTACGCGACTATAAAGATAATGATAATAGCTTTCGTCAGAATCTGTATACTAGTTATAGCGGTGACATTGTAAAAGCTTATAATATTAAACCCCAAAAAAGATATGGTAGCCTACAGGAGGGGTCTTCAAGATAGGTAAATGTCAAGAAATCTTTGATTTAGAGGTGATAAAGGAGTAAAAAATAACAATATTTGCAATATGGAAAGTGAAGCTAAAGGCTAAATCAATAAGAATGAAAAAGTAAAAGAAGCTTTAAAGGGTGACAGTCTTAATCAACCATAAAAGTCACAATCTAAGGAAATAAAAGAAATCACAGATCAAGACAACTTAATGTAAGCAAACAAATTAACTTCTCAAGTCAAAGAATATAATGGTAAAAGATGCACTAAATTTATGGGAGGAAATAATAGAGAAGCAAAAACATCTATAATAGAAGACACCAATATAGGATTTGAACATATCTCTAGGAAAAAAGTCTAGCAAAAAGAAGAAACCTTCATACTTGGAGCCAAAAATATAAAGATCATTGCTTGAAATATCTAGAGTGTTAATTTCCCCTCTAAAAATAACTTTTACTCAAAGACTTCATTTTGCAAAGTGAGTTAGATATGGTTGGCATATTGGAATCAAGAATAAAACATGGAAATTGCAATTTCCTCAATATTTTGCCTATATATTGGAAAGAGATTACCAATCATTCAAATAATCCGAACAGGAGAATCCTAATCTACTACAATAGTAACCTAACAAATGTTCACATTTCTACATCATAATTCAAGTAATTCATATCAAAACCAAAAATAAATTCTACAATAACTCCATATACATATCATTCATATAAGCTCTTAATAATGTATATCAGAGATCACATCTATAGGCCAAACTCAAAGAGTTGGCATTGAGCATCCAAATACCATGGCTTTTGCTTAGAGATTTTAACAGCATTATATAATATCAGAAAGCTAAAGGGGATAAGTCATCCAGATAACCATTCTCAGAGATGAAACAATGCAAATTTGACATCCAAGTGGCTGATCTATCTTGTGGAGGCAACTTCTTTACTTAGAACAATAATCAAAAGGGACATAAATTCTTCAGGAAAAAGTTAGATTGCATTCTAACAAATTATAAGTGGTTTCAATCTTTTCCTAACTATAATAACTTACTTCACATTTTAATTTTATCTGATTATTCACCAATCATTATTCAGGTTGAGTCTATAAGTTTTAAAAAGCCTTTCTAGTTCAATGTTTTTTAACTAACCTGGTAGGTTTTGATGAGGTCATATGGAAAGGAGTCAACGCAAACACATCAGGAGCAAAATACTTTGTGTACGCAAGGAAATTGTGAATAATCATATAAAAGATCAAATAAATACATAGAAAGAACATTGGCAACATTCATCATCTGCTTAGTAATACTAATATAGCACTCAATATAATTTAAGTGATCTATATAACAACCCTACATATATAATGTTGTAAGATCTTAAAAAGCAAGCTATCTTCAATCTATCAAAAGCTCTGAAATATGATCATTATTTAATGAAACAAAGATCAAGAGTAACATAGCTCAAAGGGGAAGATAAAATCATGGATATAAAGAAATCAAATAAAATCATACTATGGAGAACAATAATTACAACCTAAACACTAAAAGACAACTGTTGGAAGAAGTAGCTAAGCACTTCTCTAATTTTATAGGATCCCCATCCAATGCCCATTCTTCTATTCCTTTACTTAAAGAAATTATCTAGGATTGGTTATCTCCATAAAAAATTGAAACTTTTGTCAAACCAGTAACAACACAAGAAATTGAAGATGCTCTAAATCTTGATGAGAAAGTTGATGGATTTAACATCAACTTCCTCATCAAGACCTAGCCCTTTACTAAGGACATAATAGTATATGCCATTATGGAATTCTTCAAGAGTAAAACATTATTAAAAGAAATCAACATAACTTTTATTACTCTCATCCTAAAAGAAAATGAGCACATGAATTTTAATGATTTTTTTCAATTGCTTATTACAACTTAATTTATAAAATGATTTCCAAAGTATTAGCAGAAATAATGAAGAAAGTCCTTCATAATCATATTGTTTAGCTATAAGGTGCCTCCATTCTAGACAGAATAGTAGTAGATAACATCATTTTAATACAGGAGCTCTTAAGGAATTATTAAAGAAGGAAAGGAAGCAAGAACTATATGATTAAAGTTGATTTTAGGAAAGCTTATGACAATGTTGATCGGAGCATCACTGGTAATGTTTTAAGGGCTATGGAATTTCTAGAAAACTATGTAGCAAGAATTAAGTAATGCTTCTCCACTCTAACTTACAACATATTGATCAATGATAAACCTACAAAAACTATTAAGAACTCTAAAGGGATTAGGAAAGAGGATTACTTGTTTGCTTTAGTCATGGAAGTTTTCAGTTGACTCCTAAAAAGAGTTGTAATTAGAAGAAAATACTTCAGGTACCATTCTAAACGTAAGAAACTAGGCATAATCAATTTGAGCGTTGCAGATGATTTGATATTACTCTTTAAAGCTGACAATAATTATGGAGCAACACTCATAACTAAATTAAAAATGTTTAGCAAGTTGTCTGACCTTGAAGCAAACTGTATAAAGAGTGGCATATATACATACATTAGTGCAGTGGATTAGTAGCAATGGTTCCCTCGTTGGTTTTAATATACACCATTAATTGACTTTTTCCAAATTAGTCAATATTGTAATAACCTTAAGTGCACGATATAGTTGTAGCTAGTACCGGCAAGTATGAGTTGATCCCACGAAGACAGTGATTAATAATAATTACCTTTTCCCTATTATCTAGCCTATCAATTTTGGATTTAATAAAAGAAAATAAAACTAAAACAAGTAAAATAAAATAGGCAATGATATTGAATGGAAAATTAAAAATTCACTTAGAAAATTACAGATATTAATAATTAATAGCTAAAGCTGACAACAATTATATAGCAACACTTATAACTACATTAAAATTATTTAGCAAGTTGTCTGACCTTGAAGCAAACTATATGAAGAGTGGCATATATACATATACTAGTGCAATGGATTAGTAGCAATGGTTCCCTCGTTGGTTTAATATACACCATTGCTTGACTTTTTCGAAGTTAGTCAGTATTATAATAACCACAAGTGCATGATATAATTGTAGCTAGTACTGACAAGTATGAGTCGATCCCACAAAGATAGTGATTACTAGTAATTACCTTTTTTCTATTATCTAGTCTATCAATTTTGGATTTTAATAAAAGAAAATAAAAATAAAACAAGTAAAATAAAATAGGCAATGACATTAAACGGAGAATTAAAAATTCACTTAGAAAATTATTGATATTAATAATTAGTATCTAGGTTTTGAATCCCCCTAATCCTTTAATAGATTTATCTTTTATTACTCAATTGTTTTATTAATTTATTGGACCGTGGAGATTACTATGGTATGCTAATAGTTGACCTTGAGTCTACTAATAACTAATCCTAAGGTTTTTAACCGAATTACTCAGTTTAAATTTTATAGGATTGTTTTATCGATTTGTGAATCCCTTTATTAGTTTTGATCATAATTTAGAAGATTTATGTCATCATATCTTTAGGGTTGCAATCAACTCCTTCCAATTACAATAGATATATTCATCAATAGGATTTCTCAATCCCTATGCATGAAATTAGGTTATGATTTAATATTCTCGAGTCTATTAGAACATAATAAAACACGTAATGAGATCACAATATAACAATCAAACCACTTGCATTAATAAAAGAATCAAATCATATCAAAGTATTAACATAGGGTTCATTTAACCTAAATTCTAATAAGATGTTTAGCTGCACATTATCGAACACGAAATCAAACATACACTGAAAGAAAAATGAAATAAAAACAATGGGTTCATAATTCTAAATCTCCTTGATTGTCTTTTATCGAATATTCTTACTATATAGAGGTTTGATCTTATATTTCGATGGATCTTTCAATGAATTCCTCGTGTTTTCTACTTCTTTGGATAAAAATTCCCCCCTGAGAATGATCTCCACATCTGCATTTGCCTCCTGAAGTCTCCTTCTCTCGTTTTCCTCTAAAAGATGTCTTTTATATTAAATTCTAGGGTTTTGCCTGATGCATGATTAAATGCATGCTCGTGTATCAAACCGTGCATAACCAAATTCTCTAGAAATCAAAAATCTACACGACCTAGGATATGTGCCTTCTATGTGTTGAATATTCATTTTTTGTTAAGTTTTCATCCAATTCTTCTCTTTTAAGTTAGTGAAGGCAATTATACTCTGTATACACACTTGAAGCGAATTAAGTACCAAATATACGATCAAAGTATAAAATATCAAGCAAAAATGCATCAAATATGAGGTTAAAATATGATCAATTATGCATCTATCAACCACCTTCCAATCATGTACCTTGATATTCCAATTTCATCCTAAAAAACTTCCTATAGTGACTTTAAAATACTAATTGACAAAATACATGCCAAGATAGTAAGTTGGAGCATAAAAACACTATCACTCACTGGTAAAGTCCAACTTTATCTTATCTGTGCTTAATTTTACTAATGTTTAATGGGTAGCTCACATGGCATTTCCCTAAATAGTCATTAAAGAAATTGATCTTTTAGGAAATTTTTATGGCTAGGATGCAAAGAAAAAGAAATTAAAGCCAAAAGTAAATAGACAAAAGTATGTTTATCCAATGATGAAGGAGGGCTAAATGTGATTCCCCTCAAAATCTTGAACATAATAATGTCTCACTAAAAGGATATGGAGATTTCTAAGTAATGAGAAATATATGTGGACAAAATGGATACATGAGTAAGGATATAACTTCTGTCACTTCAAACTCATAAACTCTGCCTCTACAAAAATGAGATTCATTATTAAAATTAGAGATAAGGTAAGGCTGGAGATTTAAAATCTGATATGAAATGGCAAAAGAACAATGTTCTAGATTAACAATTGCCATCAGTCGGTCTACTTGAAAACATAAATTACTTACTCCAATCAAACATGTGATAGGAACAACACAATAGGAGCGATGACCGTGGAGCAAAGGGAAACAATACATATTGCATTACCATCTTCTAACACTTGCATATTAATAAACAACTTCACTTTAAATTTAATAAAGAAGACATGATCATATGGAAACATTTAAGCTTTGATGGGTTTATAAATCTATCATACAAACAAATATTTCGAGGTACCATAGTAAAAGTTCACTAAGCTAAGATTGCATAATGCAAACGCCTGCTCCTTTATACATTTTCTATTTTATGAATAGCAATTAAAGGCAAGCTTCACTTCATTGACAGGTTGAAAAAATACATAGCAATTCCAAATTGGTGTGTAATATACAATAATGCACAAGAAAATAAACCTCATCTATTTTTCCAATGTGATTTTTACCAATAAATCATGAAAAATGATCCTTAATGGATGCAACTTAAATAATTCACCAATAGATAATGAAATGGTGTTTATTGATGAAACATAATAGTGAGGCAAGTAGATGGTGTTATTTCTTATCACTATCTTCCTTAGTCACCTTAATTTGGTATGAAAGAAAAAAATGCATATTCCTTAGCACAAGCCAAAGCAAAGAGCATTTTAACAACTAACTACTCAATAGGATCATATTCCATATCAATTTGTTTAAAAACAAGTTCTAAAACACGTCTCATATTGAAAGCAGGTGGAATGTATAAATCAACAACATATTATTTTGTCATGTAATAAATTAGAATTCTCCATTAGTAAAGAACGTAAGAGCATGAGTGATCGGTAAAGTCTTACTAAGTGACCTTATAGTGCTATCTCATTGTAAACATCTTCTACTTTTCATAGTTTTGCTATCAACACTCAATTCAATTCCAATTTTTTTAGAAATTAACAAATCAAAAAATTAACAAAAATATACACAATTTCAACAATAAAACCAATTAAGTTAACCATTAATTATTTATAAAGTATGGATTATAAATAAAAATAAGAGATTAGTCACTCTATTTATTATTATTATTTCATAATAAATAAAAATTTAATGAAATACTTTGTTTTCTATATCATATTAAAGTAATAGTATATTATTATATTTTAATATAAATAATAGTATGTAAATATTGTAATCAACATGTTTAACAAATATTCTTATGTGATTTTTTTAATCCTAGGTGGTTGTCTACGTGTAGTGCCATGTGTCCCGATAAATAATAAGACTCAACAGAAAAATTAATAAAAGAATTTATTATAGACTTTAACAAAGCACATATGTTACGTACAAGATTTCTAAAGCATAAGTTTTCGGTGGAATTAAGGAAATCACAAGAGAAATCGATGTCTTTTACCCTATTGGGGTGATGCATTGCTAATAGTCACTTATATACTTAATTGAGGACTTACAATATTAGTTACAAGAACTCTATATGAATTACAGACAAGTCAAAAGCCTGATATGACAACTCTTAAACCTTGGGGATGCGCTACCTATGTTCATTATTTCTCTTATAAATATAGGAAACTAGGCCAAAAGGGTATGTATTCATATGTGAACAAGGTAGTGAAGGTGCAATTAAATTTGAATCATGAGATGTATCGTTTTTAGAGAATGATTTTTTGAAGGAAGGTGGAATAAGAAAAGACCTATTTCTATATGAGATTCTTGATCAACATAATTTTGTTATGAGGAATCAAGATGGGGAGCTTCAACCTAATGGGAGCAATTTGGATATGGAAGTATTAACTCAAAATCAAGTCACGTTGTAACCCATTGAAAGTTTACTTATGGTGTCTGACCTTAGTGGGAGTCATTGGAAAATTCAAAAATCTATTTAAGATGAACCTTTTTTGTGACAAAGTAATCAAGGAATTATTCCCCAATGTTGTTATGAGATTGAAGAAGAAATTCATATGATTATTCCACAAGAGAAGGATAAGATAAGGAATGTAACTGACGCTCTTGTTGGTCCTATGAGAATTAAAAGAAGAAATCTGTATAAAATAACATGTCGGTTTCCTTGAGATAGGGCAAGAACATAAAGTGCGCTGGTTATTAAAATTTTATGGTCTAAATTCGTCCTCAAGAAAGTGGCGTATATGTTTTCATAACAGAATTCTTTCATATAATTTTCATATGATTAATGAAGACCACTATGTATATATTAAGAAATATGAAGATAAAGTTGCAATTTTATCTTTAATGTGGATGATATTTTGATTGCTAGTGTAACATCCCCTTTACCCATGTTTAGGCTAGAACAGTATATATATGAGAGATTATTAAGAGATTAGAAAATGCATTTCATGCTCATGCATTATATGACATGCACATACACGTGAATATTAAATGTTTGCACATAAAAATAATTGTATATGCATTCATTGACATATTCTGGGTATAATTGTTTATAAATGTGATTATATTGAGAATTGTGGTTTTTATATTTTGAAAACTGATTTCGAGAGTGTATTTAGTAATTTATAATTTTTGGTGAATTTTACGAAAATTTCTAAAAATGTTGGATATTTTTATACTAGGAAAAATGTCAAGTGGCAGGATAATTGATAATTAGCAGTAGAAATTAATGTCAAATGATAGTGGAAATTTTTATATATGACTTTTGGATTTAATGACCAATGTCATTGAAATTTGGAGACAATTGGAGTAGAAATTGGAATTGATTGGACTAGCTAATGTAAGAGTTTGTTTCCATCCACTAGAAAGTTGACATGTGGCAAGTGAGTATTTAAACCCATGACTCCTTGCTTTATTAAAAAACAAATTAATTGTTTTGACTTTCATTCTTGCCTTCCTTCTTCTTCTCTTTGTGACTCTCTTCTCCATCTCTTCTCTTCATTTTTCTTCATCTCCTACGACACATATTCACCACCATCCACGTGAGCCTTGCTTTCACCCTTCCTTGCTACTATCATCTTTATTGTCATCTCAATTCCACTAGAAAACCTAATCCTCCCAACCTCCATGATAATGTATGTGAGTTCTATGGGAAGCTAGGGTTTAGTGTGACATGAAGAGTTTGAAGATTAATCAAGTTATGCTTTAAATATTATAGGCATGGTTAATGAAGCTAGAATGATGAGTAAATTAAGAGTGATGACTTGATTTTTTTTATAATGTCATGGGTGATGGATAGTTGATGTAAATATCTTGCTTTTGTATATGTATGATAGTTTTAAAATTTGACTTGAAGTAGAGTATTGGGTGCAGCAGAAAAATGAAGAAGTGCAGAAATTTTTTTTGATGAAAGTGTATGAGAATATGTTCTATTTTGAGTGTTTTTAGAGATGTTTTAAAATGAGTTTAGAGATAAAGAATAGGTGTAAGGTGATATCTGGATATCAAAAATAATGATAAAAATGAAGAGAATGCAGAAAATGAAAAATCAGAAAAATGAAAGAAGAAATGCAGAAAAATGTGAAGGAGATGTGTGAATGATTTTTCTATTTTGATGTTTGTATTTTAATCTTAGGTTTTGATTTCTTTATGATTACGCTGAGTTGAAATGAAGAGATAAAAGGGAGAGCATAAATTAGAGATGATGGGGTAAGTGGAAGAAAGGAAGAAGAAGGAAGAGAATTTGCAGTTTCTAGAATTGGAGTGCATGGCTGTGCATTATGGTTACATGGCCAGCCAACAGTGCTTCTCAAAATACACAGCTTGGATTCGTTTGACTATAATTTTGTCTCCTGACCTCTAAATGACTTGACAATTGAACCATTACATTCTTAATACATTTTTTCCTCTCCATAAAAATTTAGAGCCATCTGAATTGATTTGAAAAAGATTGATTGGATGAAAGTGAGGGAGTCTG
>JANZXP010000009.1:7323676-7344309 GCA_027576715.1 Erythroxylum flavicans
CAAAAATAGATTACAACAAAAGACTAGGAATTTAGTTATTGTCAAGGGAAGACTTGGTCTTGGTTTTATCCTTATTAAGAATATGTTTCTTTAGAACTAACTAATGTGGGTTAATATAATCTTATAACAATTAACATCTTAATCATATGTATGCATGTGACATTTGAGCCACTCATGGGATGGACATATATATTACTAATCATACTATAGGGTATTGGGTTCATTCCGCCAAAACTTACCCAGTAGACATGTCTTCCACCGTAAATGTACTTTAATCTAATTTATGCATTTTTAATGCATTATCAAAAATAGCTGAAATATATTATTATTTTTAAACTTCTAGTTGCTAAAATTTTTTCACTCTTCAATCTCTTTATTCAGCGATTTTTTGTTCAAATTGGTCCGATGGATCATTTGGTTTTATGAAATAAGAAAGAAAAGGCCTTCTAAGATAGTAAACAATTGCTTTTCCAACAATATAAGTTGAGTTTTGAATTATCTATAGATCATATGACCCATCTTAGAGGTTAAAGACGAATTATTTAAAAATTTTGTCCTTGTTGCACTACTACATATTTACGCTTCTGTCACTGCTAAGTATTACAACTCCGTTATTATTTCATACTTACAATTCTAACGTTGCCGAGTATTTATAACTTTGTCACGCTACATATTTACAATTCTATAACTATTGAAAATCTACAATTTTGTCACTGTTGAATAATTATAATTAAGCCAATGTTTGTAAATTTACAATTATGTTCATAGTTGTAAATTTATAACATTGTCGCTACTTGTAAATTTACATCTTTGCCCTGACTTGAAAACCTAAATCAATATTAAATGGAAAGTTGTGATACAATTAAGCTCAAGAGTCCAATTAAGTTTAGGAACTCTTTGCTCATCAAAGTGAGTTCTTAACCTTACAACATACAAAACTAAGAGCTAAAAGAGCATCCATTTTAATAATTCCTAGTTTATGCCTTTTAATAGATTGTCTCGCTAGCAAGCAAAACTCTAAGTAGCTACTTATTAACTTGAGTCTTAAGGACTTGCTTCTCAATAGCTGCAGGTTGAGTCGTAAGTAGGCAGCCCCCATATGTTTGTAATGTAACTGTTGTTGCAGTCAAGATGGACTTAATGTGAGATCAAATGTATCCTTACCGTATATATTAAGTTCTCCATCAACACATTCCTCTGTGTGGTTTGATCTTGAAAGGTATCTTGTTTATTACACTCCATCCAAATGCAATAAATCGAACAACTAAATTTTATTTTATAAACAACTTATGACCTTTCCTAGCAACTTTATAGTAGTAGCTCCATTGTATAATATTCTCCCAATTGGTAGGAGAGTTAGTGATGTTGCATAACGGGAGAATGGTTTCCCAAATATGACTTGAGAAGTTAAATCTAAAGAATTGCCAGTCCAAGCATTCTTCCTTATGTCTATATAATACATAAGCATGAGACACATCTGTAAATCTAGATAGCCTATCAAGTGTGCTAAGCTTACCCTTGATAGCATGCCAGAGGATGAGAGAAGCTCGTGGATGAACCTACTTAAACCAAGGTAATTTATGCCAAATCACCTTGTGATAAGGTGACCTTAGAAGGGATCCACATGAACAATTAGTATAGTTACTCCTAGTTATTTTTAATCCAAAATACTTGATCCTCCTCATTGTTAGCTATATTTATTCTTGCAATTTGGTTTATAGTAAACAAACCCAATATCGTACTCAATTGTGGAGTCCTATTTTTAATTGCATCTTTGAAAGAAGCCTTATAAGGATGATATCTTTTGAATTGTTAAGCTCTACATACCAAACTAAAGGCTTGAGTGGAACCAATTGTCAAAATAGAATGATGTTTTTACTCCATTGCCAATCTTGTTTTTGATATCCAATCTTATCCTTTACCTTAACTTTGAAAGGTTGATCATATTCCATTAAGAACTAGCCTTAGGTTGAATGATCTATATGCTATCACTGCCCAAGTAATAATCTAACAGCCATTAACTTTATAAAACTTGGTTATCATTTAATATCCTCTATGGTCTTTTTACTGGGATCACTTTATTCGTTAATTTTAGAGGCATGATATCCATAGTGACTTCCTGAGCATCATATCTATAGTTTTAGTAATAGTACTAGGAAACATGAGATGAGAAGACCAATGAGTATGTATGATGTTTAAGACAAAGATTACAAGCTGAGCACTCCTTGGCAGTGACACTCTTTTGGTACTCTAGTATGAGATTTTCTTACTAATCTTATCAAGTAAGGGCAGGAAGTCATTATAAGTTAGCCTTTTAGAAGTAATAGAAATCCCCTAGTATATAAGGGAAAGTGATTTTATTTCCATCCTTATAATTAAAGAGAATTGTGGTATAAATGACTATACACTTAAAGAAAAGTATATGAATTGTTTATCAATGTTAAAGGTAAGACCTGAAAGTGACTTGAAAGAATATAATAATGACATAACTTCACTTAGAGAATTGGCTTCAACTTTAGAAAACAATATCAAGTCATTAGTAACTAAAACTTATGAACTTCACCTTTTTGCATCTATAGTGAATTTTTAAGTCCATGAAGGCAATTATCACCTATAAACACACTTGCAACAAATTAATTACCAAATATACAATAAAAGTATAAAATATCAAGCAAAATACATCAAATATGGGTGGTAAAATATAGTTAAATATCCATCTATCGAACATCCCCACACTTAAGTTTTTGCTTATCCTTGAGTAAACCATAATCAAAATTATAAATCTTATAACATCAATCCATCATCAATCTAAACCTGTCCATTTATACTATACATCATCATATCCTATTGAATCAAATTAACATGCTATCAGAATCATGTTGTCATAAAATTAATTTCCTAAGTAATATTAATAATAATCACATCAAGAATCACATTGAAATCAAAAGCATATCTCTTTACACCCTCACCAAGATTTCATTCAATATGCTCAAGTGCCTAGGGTGAAAAGCATCAAAATTCTTAATCAACGCATAGTATAATCCTTACCATAGGCTTGCAATAAAATCATATCTTCACCACTTATGTATAAACAAAAATCAAAAGGTCTTTATAGGGTTGTAATGGAGCTTAGGTATAGTATTGTTGGGATAATAAAAAGGTTGAATTTAATGAAATTTACGACACAATATATTTCAAGACTTGTTTAAAAGAATATATAGGTCCTTTCAATGCAACTCCATTCATTATAAGAAAATTACAAAAATACTGACAGAAAAATTTTGTCATAAATTAGTGAAAATGAAAAATCCATGGTTAAAAGAGGATGAAATGTTACTGTCAATTTTGCCAACGAAATTTAGTGACGGACTAGCAAATCTTGTTGTAAAAATAGGCACCAATAGTTTTTGGCTAAAATTTGATAAGTGTGAATTGCATCATGTTTTAGGACTTAGTTTGATATGCATTTAATTGTTAACTTAATCGTTTAGTATATGTTTAGGTTAAAATTGTGTTAGTTTGTTAATTGATTGTGTTTAAGTGTTTATATGGGTTAATACAAGTCTTTGAGCTTAATTATTATATTTTTGAGGTACCTTATGTGTTTGTTAGTGTTTTAAGGTTAACATCAAAGAACGGAGAAGTTTTAGAGACATCTGTCCAAAACAATGGCCCATGATCGTGGTACAAAAGGTCACGATCGTGACAGAAGCACTTGAGTTAGCCCACAATCGTGGTCTATATGACACGATCGTGATAGAAACCCAAGATATGACCCACAATTGTGGCCTACTTGCCACAATCATGATAGAAGACTCAGATGTGGCCCACGATCATGGCTTGTAAGGCCACAGTCATGACCTTCGTCGGGCAGGCACGCAGACACTCAAAAACGTCATGTTTCAAGGGAGCTTTGACCTTTCGGATCCTAAAAAACCCTAAGGCTACCCAGAACATAAAAGATGTATAAAGAATAAGACAAAAGAAGAGAGAAGCTTTTGTAACAACCACCTTTTAGAGAAAACTCTAGAGAGGATTGTTGAAAGATTGAGCAAGAAAAGAAGGAAGAGAAAAGTGGAGAAGAAGTTGACATTGATAAACTTCCCAGATTTGGAGTTTCCCGACATCGCTACCTCTTGTCTCCATCTAAGATCGTATTTCCTATTATTTTCCACTTTAATTATTGTATAGAATTGGGGATAATAGTTTGATGATAGGATTTGTTAATGTTGAGATATTCTATACTCACCTTCAGGTTTTTTTTATCTTTGATTTAATAAAATCTAATTATTTTATGTTTATTATATTTATTGTGATTGATTTCTATGATTGCATAATTTGATAATAGATTGAGAGGGTGAATTGAATGAAAAATAATTAAATTGGGCTAATGAGAGTTAGGTGATTTAATAAGAATGAGAAATTAATTAAATCGGTAATTATGTGAAGAGAGATCTCACATAGGTTCCTGATAGTTTATTGGACAACTTCAGATCTAATTAGGGTTTTACATAGATTGTTAATTGAGAAATTTCAGTTTTCCATAATCTGATTAGGGTTTATAATTTAGGATTAATGGTTATAATTCGAGAGAGAATAATCAACCCTAGGATATTTTAGGACCAATAATTCGATAATTCATAATCGATTAGGTTAGTGTTAAAGATACGTTTTCTCCTTTCTCTCAATTGATAGGTCCTTTAGGTTGATTCTTAGGTGTGGGTTGCAACTGCAATTTTGTTAATATTTTTGTAATTGATTCTTGGAATTGAGTTGCGTGATTGAATTAAATTTTTGCTTTAGTTTTGTTACATTTTGAATTACTGTGAATTAATTTGGCCTTAGATTTTAGGATTAGATTATCCCTCCTCGTGGTATTGACACCTTAGGTACTACGTGAACGACCTGTATGCTTACAAATTATTGAGGTTATTAATTAGAATTTACACAATGAAAAAAGCCACGATAAATTTTTTTGGTACCGTTGTCGGGGAGGCGATTAGTTTAGCTTTATAATTTAAGGCATTTAGTTAGTTTTTCATTTTTCATTTTATTGTTTTTCATTCTTTCTTCCTACTTTTGAAATCGTGCTCTTGCATGAATACAAGAGTCATGAGAAGTTCGAGTCGTGCAACTATAACCTTAGATTTAGACATCACTCGACTAGAACGAACTATTAGGAAAGTTGCGCATGACAAAAGAAGAAATTGCGTAATTAACAATGGCTGAGGAATTGCAGTAAGATTTGGACCACAGAGCGAACCAAGGATGTCAACAACGGATCCTTATGGACTTCATGAGACCAGGGTTTAATGCGGCTAACCAAGGAGTAGCTAGGCCACCCATACAAGTAGCATCGTTTGAAATCAAACCAGCCCTCCTAAACATGCTTTAATAGAACCTGCAGTTTTATGGAATAAAGAACGAAGATCCCAACGCACATATAATGAACTTCCTTGAAACTTGTGATACCTTTAGGTACCATCAGATGTGAGAAGACGTGGTTAGAATGAGGCTCTTTCCCTTTACCTCAGAGATAGAGCAAAGGCTTGGTATCATTCCCTCAACCTAGCCAATGTCACAACTTGGGATCAGCTAGTTCGTGCCTTCTTAGACAAATATTTTCCCCTAACTAAGATCACAAAGATCATTAAGGAAATTGTCAACTTCTAGCAAAGTGATAGGGAATCGATATACGAAGTGTAGGAAAGATACAAGGATTTGTAACGAAAATGCCCACACTATAACTTACCCAAGGAATTCTTATTGCAAGCATTCTACAATGGAGTAACCTCACATATGAGAGGCACAATTGATGTAGCTTCAGGAGGATCACAGATGAGAAAGATGATTGATGAAGTGGAAGAGCTAATAGAGGAAATGGTGAGTAATAGCTGCTTATGGACGAACAAAGGAGTAGACAAACTACTACATTTCGTGAATAAAAAGGAATTGTAGTTGTTAATCAAATGACAAAAATTCAAACTAAACTTAGTAACTTGACTCTACAGATCAATAATATGAAAGCTTCGTCCTTAGCTCTAGTGAAGGCTGTGCAACTTAAGTGTGAACTTTGTGGACAAATGGACCATAATATGTGGACTGTTTCTTGATAAAGGAATGCGATCTAGAGCAAATGAATTATATGGGAGCTTAATATGGACGAGGAGGGGGCAACAATCCTTACTCTAACACCTATAATCTTGGGTGGAAGAGTCACCCTAACTTCTCTTGGATGAATAATATTGGAGCACAGTTCAGATTTCAAGGACAATCAGGCTTCCAACAAGATAAACCAACCTTAATAGAGTTGGATAGGATTTTAGATAAGCATGAAACTTTAGATGATGCACAAAAGAAGCTGGAAGACAAATTTGAACAAGTAACAAAGAAATATGTCTTTCAATCCACAATCTAGAGATCCAAGTACCCATTGTCAAACGCTTTCTTTTCACAGAATTTGGGAAGCCTTCCTAGCAATTTGGGAACAAAACCAAAGGAACAAATAAAGGCTATTACACTTTGAAGTGGAAAGGAACATGAACCACCCATGAAGACAATAGAGGAGCCTATCCATCCTATTGAGAAAGATCAAGAAAAGGAGAAAGAACTGAATATGAGCGAATACCCTCCTTATGTCGCACCTCCACCATATCAACCCAAAATCCCTTTTCCTCAACTATTACAAAAGAAGAAGTTTGATGCACAACTTGAAAAATTCATTGAGAAATTAAAGACACTATAGATAAATCTCTCCTTTGTAGAGGCATTGGAACACATGCCTAAATATGCAAATTTTTTAAGGGACATATTATCAAAGAAGCGTACTTTGGAAGATAATCAAGCAGTAGCTCTAATTGGTACCTACAGTTCTATAGTCACCAGCTAGATGCCATTTAAATTGAAAGATCTAGGGAGTTTCACAATATCCTATGTGGTTGATGAATTTGAATTTACAAAGTGTTTGTGTGATTTAGGAGTAAGCATTAATATTATGCCTTTATCAATATTCAAGAAGTTTGAATTAGGTGAGGTCAAGCCAACATCGATGTTAATTCTGTTGGCTAATCAATCAATTAAAAGACCATTTGGAAAAGTGGAAGACGTTCTGATGCAAGTGGGCAAGTTAATTATTCCTATAGATTTTGTGGTTCTTGATTTTGAAGAACATAAGAACTGCCCACTGATCCTAAGTCAACCATTTATGAATACAGGGAAAGCCATAATTGACATTCATAAAGGGAAATTAATACTTCGAATAGGCAAGGATCAGATTGAATTCAATATGAATAAGGCCTTAAAGAATCCAATAACGAGCAGCGTATGCATGAAGGTTGAAATTCTGGATCAATATATGCAAGAACAAGTTGAGAGTTGCATTTGCAAAAGTAAAGTCAGTAGAAGCGAATAAAGACAATAGATATCAAAAACTTGAATCTAAAGAAGACGATGAGATGGAGTAGTCGAATTTTCATACGCATCAAGATAAATTGGTTCGAACCAAAGCACCCATACCACCATCTACAGAAAAACCACTAACATTAGAGTATAAACCTTTACCTGCACATCTCAGATATACCTTTCTAGATGAAGGTCAAATGTTACCAATAATAATCTCCAATTAATTGAATAAGAAACAAGAAAGTAAGGTGGTAGAAATTGTTAGAAAGCAAATGAAAGCTATCGAATGGCAAATTGCTAATATTCGAGGCATAAGCCCAAATGTTTGCACATACCGAATAAACATAAAGTAAGGATATATAATGGTGAGGGAGTGTCAATAAAGGCTGAATCCTAACATGAAGGAGGTGGTTAGGGATAATTTATCCTATCTCTAATAGTGAATATATTAGCCTAGTACAATGTGTACTTAAGAAGGGTGGAATGATGGTAATAGAAAGTGATAGTGGAGAAGTAATTTTAATAAGAACGGTCACAAAATGAAGAGTATGCATAGATTATCACAAACTCGACTTAGTGACTAAGAAAGATTATTTTCCTCTTCTGTTCATAGATTAGATGATAGAAAGGGTAGCTGGTCATTCATTTTATTACTTCCTAGATGGATATTCGGGATATAATCAGATCTTTATCTACCCTAATGATCAAGAAAAAACTACAATCACTTACCCATATAGTACCTTCGCGTACAGACGGATGCCTTTCAAAATTTGCAATGCCCCAGCTACATTTCAAAGATGTATGATGTCTATATTCACCGTTATGATAGAAGATATAATAGAGGTGTTCGTGGACAATTTTTCAGTCTTTAGAGATTCTTTCAAAATGTGTTTAACTAATTTAGACATATTTCTTCAAAGATGTGAAGAGTCACACTTGGTGATGAATTGGGAGAAATGTCATTTTATGGTACAAGAGGGAATAGTGCTAGGGCATAAAATCTCACACCAAGGATTCGAAGTTGACAGAGCTAGTATATAAGTGATAAAGAAACTTCCACCACCAAGCAATATAAAAGGTGTGGAAGGTCACGCAGGATTTTACCGTCGATTCATCAAAGAATTTTTGCAAATTGCAAGACCTTTGACAAACCTTTTAGTCAAGGATGTGCCCTTCTTATTTGATGACAAATGTATGTCTACATCTAACAAACTAAAGGAGGCATTACTATCAGCACCAATTCTATCATCACCGAACTAGACACTTCCATTCAAAGTTATGTATGATGCAAGCAACCAAGCCACAAGTTATCTAATGGGCCAAAGGAAAGATAAGAGGTTGCATGTGATTTACAATGCCAGTAAGACCCTTACAAGACCTCAGCTGAATTACACCACTACATAGAAGGAACTACTCGCAGTAGTGTACACGTGTGATAAGTTTCGACAATACCTTTTGGGTTCAAAGGTAATAGTATTCATCGATCACGTGGCATTAAAATACCTTTTTAACAAAAAAGATGCAAAACTAAGGCTCATTCGATGGGTGTTACTTTTATAAGAATTTGATATAGAGATGAGAGATAAAAAGGAAGCAGCAAATATGGTTGCAAAACACTTATCCAGATTAAAAGGAGGGGAACGCATGTCAAGCAATGATATTAATGACAATTTCCCTAATGAAACCTTGATGTTACTCAAGAGTTTGACTACACCATGGTTTGCCGATATCACAAATTATGTTTCCAGTGGTAAGCTTTCGTTAGATCTATCTTATCAATAAAGGAAGGAATTCTTGCATGATTGTAACTGATATATATGGGATGAACCAATTTTATATAGAGCATGTGCTAATGGGTTAATGCAACAATATGTTCCAAAGGAAGACATGCTAGACATCCTAAAGCAATGTCATGAAGGTCAGTATGCTGGGCATTATAGAGCCAACAAAATGATGCCTCGAATACTTGAGAGTGGGTTTTATTGGCTACAATTGTTTAAGGATGCTCAGACCTTTATAGCATAATATGATCGATGCCAGAGAATCTGTAACATCTTCAAAAGAGATGAGATGCCTTTATCCAACATTTTGGAAGTGGAAGTCTTCGATGTATGGGCCATTGATTTTATGGGTCCTTTCCCATCTTCAATGGGAAATATGTACATTCTAATGGAGGGGATTATGTTTAGCATTGGGCTGAAGCAGTGGCATCTCCAACCAATGATGGGAAGGTAGTGCAAAAGTTCATTAAACGGTTATTTAACTGGTTTGGAGTGCCATGTACGATAATAAGTGACGGAGGCACACAATTTTGCAACAAATCTTTTGATGCACTTTTAAAAAGATATGGAGTGCAACACCGAGTTGCTACACCTTACCATCTGTAGACTAGTGGCTAAGTGGAAGTTGTCAACAGATAGCTGAAACGAATTTTAGAAAAGACGATGAACAACTACAAGAAGGATTGAGAAATAAAGCTAGACGATGCCTTATGGGCTTATAGGACAACTTTCCAAAAACCTATAAGAACAACTCCTTATAGTCTCGTTGTAACATCCAATTATCCAACCCTAGAATATTGTATGTGAGAAATATTACTGAGAAGTTAAGAAGTGCATTTCATGCTCATGCATCATTTAGTACTCATACACGTTAAATTGATTATTTACAGATTAAAATGATGGTATATGCATTCATTGACATTTTTTGGGTATAATTGATTTATAAATGTGATTTCTGATATGAATTGTGGTTTTTATGTATTGAAAATTGAATTAATGTGTATAAGTATTGATTTAGAATTTTTGGGGAATTTTAGAAAATTTTCTAAAATTTGGGGTATTTTTGGACTAGGAAAAAAGCCAAGTGACAGGATAATTGATAAATGGTAGTAGAAATAAGAGTCAAATGGCAGTGGAAAATTTTGATAAATGACCTGAGGAATTATTGACAAGTGTTATAGAAATTTGGAAGACAATTGGATTTGAAATTTGGAGTTAAGTGGACTAGTTAAATAAAAGAACCTTGAGTAAACCTATAGGAATGGGACATATGGCAAGTGACAAGTGTCACTTGCCAAGCCATATCGTATCTCACGATAGTTCTTTTAAGTGAAATACAAACTTCTTTTTAATTGCTCTTTCTCATTATTCATTATTCTCATCTTGGTTTATCACATCTCTTCATGATCTTCTTCTTTTATCCTTCTCCACGATTTTGATTTACCAAGCCTTCATAAATGTTACACCTTGCTTTTATCTATCTTTTGCTAGTTTTGTCTTGTTGCCTTCTTCATCTGTCTAAAAAAAAACCTAACCTAAACCGCCCTAGAAAGGTGATGATCGTGAGCATGGAGGATTAGGGTGTCTTAGTGATTTTGACGAACTTGGAGTTTTATCAAGGAAGTTATGCTTTAATCTTCATGGGTAGTGTTAAATGAAACATTATGATGAGCAAATTTGAGATTTGATTATGATCATGAAATTGATTTTTGTTTGGTGTTAACATGGGTAATATTAATAATAAAGAGATTATGTTTTAATTTTTGTAGGTTCTTGTATGCGTGAGTTGCTTTAGTAAGAAGCAATTTCGAAGATAAAATTTAAAAGATGAATGATTTTTAAAAATGGAGTTTGAAATACGATGATATGTGGATAAAGAGGTAGATGGAGTTATGTCTCATTTTTTTATAAGGAATGATAAATTACGAGTTTTGAGTTAAGAAAAAGAGTGTATTTTGGTGTTTTAAAATGAGATGAATTAAAGTGATAATTAGGGTTAAAATGAAGGTGTTAATGAAGTAGAAAATGCGTATAAAATTAATGATGGAAGAGTATATGAAAATGTTCTATTTTGGTGTTTCGTGATCAATCATGGGTTTGAATTGTGTATAGATGATATTAAACTGAAATTGACGTATAAACGAAGAAATTATCAACTTGAAATGATGGAATGTAGGTAATGAATTGTTTAATACTAGGAATATGATATTATGGAAAATGATAGGATTGTATGAATGATTATATATAGTTGAAGGTGCTAAATCAATTGATTAGAGGTTTGATAGTTTAATGCAATTCAAATTGGTATTTGAATCGGTGTGGAATGATGTTGTGTGAGAGGTAAAGAATTCTAGAAATTTGGTATGAAATTGGTGTTATAATGTGTGTTGAATTCGGATAAAAAGAAGAAGAAGAAAAGCATTGCAGGGCACGATCGTGCTTCTACACGATCATGACCTTTGAAGAATTCATTGCAGGGCACAATCATGCTTCTATAAGATCATGGCCTGATAAAAGCAAAACCTTCTGTCACGATTGTGCTACTTTTCCTGAAAATCACGATCGCGCTTTTGTATGATCGTGACTCGACAGTTAATACTAATAGTGAGTTTTTGAGTGATTTTTGAACTAGTCAATGTTAGGGTGTCTCCATATAAGGTATTTAGATTTAAATGAGATTTTGAATAAATTTAGTTGATGTAGAATGAGGGAACTAAGGTGAGTAAAGTGTATTATGTATTAAAGAATGATTGGAAGGTGTTGTAAATTAATTATACAGTGTATTAAGGAAATGTACTCGAGAATTTGTCATCAAGCATGCATAATACATGACACATATATATGCTTATGAGTGAGTATTCATAAGAATGTGTAATGTAGTAATGTGTAAATGTATATGTTTCTATGATATAGAGGAGCATTTAAAGCGATTGCTTCCAGACATTGCTAAGACTTCGAGGCTATAAGCTTTCTGGAGCAAACTGTGAGTAACCTAACATAGTCTCACCTTGATTGTTTTTTTGTTAAATTATGTATAGAATTGCTATATGATGGGTATGTACTAATTTTCGGACAATCAATGTCTAAGGCGTTTGATGCATGAATAATACATTGGATGTGTTCCTTGAATGTGAATTTGATTGACTAATTGATTCTCAACTTGTATGTTTAATTCTGGACCAATGTCTGATGAAAAATGTGAATGAGAAAGAGAATGTGAATGTGATTGAATGGGCATAATGATTGAATATGCATGGTGCATTTCATTATATGAATGCATGAAAATAAAGGCAGTTGTGACCAGAGACGCCGGTAAAAAAGAGCTTAAAGCTCAGACTGTGGTAAGAGCGTTCGACTTGCTATGTAAAATGTTTCTTGTATCCTCAACGGATAAGGGACAGTATTAATGAGCCTGATATCCATAACAGATATAGGACAATGAAAAAGGCACTCAGTCACAACAAAATAATAAAAAACGCGAGTCTCATAAACATTACATATACACATGAATTGCATGCTTTGAATGATTGCAATGTTTTGATGAAAGGTGTTAAATGAAAAATGTGAAAGCTTATGATCAAAGTATTTTGTGATGCTACATATTGACAAAAGTGAATTTTGTAAACATATATGTACCAAATGTTCTATGATGAAAAATGAGAAATTAAATGTTGTTAAATATGTGATTGTTTGTGCTGATGTGATATGTGTTATGAGTGAACCATCAAAGATAATTACTCCACTGAGTTCACAAAACTTACCAAAATTGTAACATTGACTTTTCAGGTTCGAGAGTGACGACCTAGGTTCTAAGGCAGCTTAGAAGAGATCTAGTACAGTTTTTCAATAGAAGACATGGCTCAAAGGTCGGTCGGCTGGGATTGAAGGATCTAAATTAAAATTTTCTTAATTCCGCATGTATGTAGCATGCTTTGTAGATAGAGTTGTGGACTCTGATAGGTTGTTATTGTAAAATCATTGAAGTTATATGTAATGCTACATTGTAAATTATGATTTATGAAATGAAATGAGGAAATTTCAGGTTTTAGACATTGTGATATTTATGATTTAAAATTATGATGCCATGTGTTAAATGAAAGTGATAAAGTTAGTATGTCATTTTCTTCAGGCACATGCACAGACATCTTACGGGTGTACAAGTTTAGCACAAGTTAAGTTATTGAGTTTAACAAATTTAGTACAATTAAGAGCATTGAATGTTGAGTTGATTTTAGGGTATAATGAAGCATGGTTAGCTATATTAAAGCTTAGATCCATACTACATGAAAGAATTAGAAAAGCCCTAAGTAAGGATCCTAAATTTGTGAAATGAATTGAGAAGTTGAATCAGAATCTGGGTTTTGAATTTATATTAAGAGAACTATTAAGATTGATGAGGATATGCTCAAAACTTATGATTTGGAGTTCTAAGGAGTATGGATTAATAGATAGCTCTAACTGAATTTGTATATAATAATAATTATCACAGTAGTATCGACATGGTTCCATATGAGGTATTATACGGCAAAAGTTTCACTCACCTTTGTATTGGAATGAAGAGGGTTTAAGAATTGTAGAAGGCCCGAACTGATTCAAGGCACTGTTGATAAGATTAAACTGATCCGAAATAGAAGTAAAGTGGCTCAATATAGATAAAAGAGTTATGTGGATCTATACTGTAGAGATATGAAGTATTGAGTAAGAGATAAAGTGTTTCTGAGAGTATGATGGGCAAAGTGTGTTAAGATTAGGTAAAAAGGGTAAATTAAACCCTAGATATATTAGTCCTTAAGAGGTTACAGAGAGAATTGGACCATTAGCTTATAAGTTAACATTACTACAAAAGATATCTCATATTTACAATGAATTTCATATTAGTATAATCAGAAGATATTGGTCAGATCGGATACATGTATTACATGGAAAAAAGTTAAAATTTTAAGTAAATTAAGTTATAGTGAGAAATTGATTAAGATTGTGAATTATCTGACTAAGCATTTGAGAAACCGAATGATCTCATTAGTTAAATTCTTTTGTTCTTCTCTCTTCTTCACTCACGACCATCTCACTCTCATCCTCACAACAAGATTTCGTTGTTACCTTTTCTTCTTGATGAAACCTAGCCTATTCTACCTTGGTAATATTGATGATCATATAGCATAGAAAGCTAGGGTTTCATGGTGATTTGAAGAATCTTGGAGCTAAAACAAGTAAGTAGCCTATTTTTCTTCATGATTTGTTAAATAGAATCTTTTATGATGATAGGTTTAAGATAAAATAATCATGAAAATGGTGGTTGAAGAGTGATGATACATTCATGAAAAATAGGTATATTTTATGTCTTGTTATTGTATATATGATGAGTAATAATTTATGAATGGTTATAGGCATAGTTGAGATGGATTGATTTAGTCAACATGGTATATGATGAGTACAAAAATTTTGTTGAATGACTGGATAAATATGTTCTATTTTTGGGTGTATAAAAACATGAATTTAAAGTTTTTATATAGATAAAATAGATGAGGATTTAAGGTATAATGAAAGTAAAATTTATGCTTAAGAAAAATGTTTGTGTAATGTTCAGAAATGAGAAGAACTAAGATGATAGTGAATGACAGAAATCATGTTATATTATTCTATTTTTTTTTGTATAATGATAAACCATTGTTTATGAATTTGTTTTATGGTTGATATTGAGATAGAAATGAGGTGAGAATGAAAAGGAGAATAAAGTAAAAATGATTAAATATGCAGGAGATGTCTTGAATATAGTATGGAAAGAGTTAGGATTTCATGAATGAATGGGATTAAGTAAATGATAATGAATAAAATTAAGTAGAGTTTTGTGAATTTTAATGTAACCAATATGATAGATTTGCATGAAATGAGGTTGCATAAATGGACATGAATTCTGGAAATTTAGAGTGTTAATGGTGATTCTAAATATGGAAATTCTTGTAAAACATGAAGGGAGAAAGGCAGGGCACAATCGTGGCCTTTAATGCTTGATCGTGGGCTAAAGAATTCAGTTCTATCACGATCATGGCACCCACCCCACAACCGTGGCTTATTGTATAAGGTTCTGTCATGATCATGGGAAGGTTCACCATAATAGTGGGCTAGCATAAAACGTGAGATGTTATCTTTCAAGTGATGTTTGAAACAATTAATACTAAGGTACTTTTCTAAGGTGTATTTAGGCTTGAATGAAGCTTGAAATTAAACTGGATGATGATGAATAAATAGATTGTGAAATTAGGGTAATCAAGTATATGAAAGGTATTAACCTAAGTGCAAGCTAGACATATAGAAATGGGATGTTTAAATGATCAAGAGATGTGAATAAAGGAAACATACTCGGAATAGTCAAATTGAGAATGCATTATACATTACATATATACAAATGTGTACGATTGAATGCTTATGTGATTTTGCAAATTAGTAATGTGTAAATTTTGCTTGATATAGAAGAGCAAATTGAACGACCGCATCCAGACATTGCCGAGACATCGAGACAACTGTTAATTTGGAGTGTACTGCAGTAAAATAGATGTTTCTCATTAGGAATGATTTGAATTTGCTTGAATTTTAATTATTGAACTGATAATTATGTGAATGTGAAAAATTTTTGACATTCATGGTCCGAGGAGTCTGATAATTGAGATTGTATTGGAAGTTCTTCATTGTATGTGAATGAGAAAGAAATAAGTGTTCTCAACATATCGTTGAATGCCAAACTAAAGTTCGATGGAAAAAGTGAAAAGCGAATGTGTATATTGAATGAAAGTGAATGATTGAATATCTATAATTTGATGCATTTCATTACATGAATTGCATGATCAGATAAAGGCAGTTGTGACCAAAGTAGGTAGCAAAAAAGAGCTTAAAGCTCAGAATGTGTATAAGAGCCACAGGCTCACTAGTAAAATGATCCTGCTATCCCCAACAGATACGGGATAGTTATCAATGAACTCGATATTTACAACAGATACAGGATAGTTATAAAGGCACTTGGTCATAACAAAATAATAATTGAAAGTGAGTCACATGTGCATTACATATACAAATTTGATATGTGTTATACGACTGATTGAAATGAATTGTTTGACTATTTTGAAATGAAAATGTGAAAGTGAATGTGTATATTGAATGAAAGTGATTGATTGAATATATATGATTTGATGCATTTAATTACATGATATGCATGATCAGATAAAGGCAGTTGTGACTAGAGTAGCCAGTTAAAAAGAGCTTAAAGCTCATAATATGTATAAAAAGCCACAGGCTCAGTAGTAAAATGAATTCGGTATCTACAACAAATACGGGACAGTTATCAATGAGCCCGTATCCACAATATATACGGGATAGTTAAAAAGGCACTCGGTCATAACAATTAACAATGAAAGTGGAGTCTCGTGAACAATATATATATATATATATATATTGATACTTGTGTTATAAGAATGATTGAAATGAAATAATTGAACCATTTTGATTATGAAAATGTGGAATAATGTACACAATTGTGTTTGATGAAATATGATGATATGTGAAATGATGTTCAATATGTGATATGACTTATCTGTGAATTGAAGTGAATTATGTATTGTTATGTAATTGATATGAGTGAGCGCATCGAGGATGGTCCACTCACTGAGTTCGCAAAACTCATAAAACTTGCAACATTATCTTTTAGGTTTAGAGGAGATATCCAGTTAGGCTAATTGGAGTATAGCTACTGAAATCAAACATTAGCTAGGGGTGGGATCAGTTTGCACCTATATATGTCTTCAATGATTTTTATATTTGAATTGTATTTTACAATTATTGTACAGTATACATGTGAATAATGAAATGTAATAACATTCATGACTGAATATGTTTATAAATGAAATGGACCAAAATAATTATTGGTCTGCTTGAGATGTGATGTTCCTTGAGAATTTTTTTTTTATAATGAGTTAATGTGATTGTCCTAACATGCCTCTCCCACATGGCACGTTCTTGAATGTCCTCGAGATGTACGGGCATGTGCTAGGTAAGAGTGGGATGCTAAATTATTTTGGCCTTAGATTGTAGGATCAATAACTTAAGTACTATATGGATGACTCGTATGCCTGCAGATTATCGAGGTTATTAATTAAAACTTACACACATCAAAAAATCATGATCAAAATTCTCGATGAAATTTACCGACAGAAATAATTTCTATTAGCAAATTAAAAATTAAGCGAAGTGGCGTCATTTAAATTAGAAGGAAACGTCGTTGTTTTCCTTTGAATTAAATCGAAAGACGTAAAACTTGCTTCTCTTCTTCTTCGTCGTTTTCTTCTTCATTTTATGTTCTTCTTTGTTTCCTCCATCTGTGACAGATCTGTCTTATTTCTTCCGTCCATTGTCCGTGTTCATTTGTCATCTTTACTTCCATTGTCGAGGTTGGTCATCCCTGCTATTGGGTTTATTTTTTCTGCTTCATTTTATGTTATTAAATGATTTTATTTTCATTGGTTTTGTTTGTGTGGATTAGGATGTGAGTGTCTAGTTTGGTTGTTAATGGGTTGTTGTTTGTTTTTTTGTGTTAATGTTAATGAATAATAGGAAAAATAGCAAATTTGAAACAAATTAAGGATGGATTTGTGTAGCGTGCCAAGTGTTTAATGAAAGTTCTGTTAGGGATGAAAGTTCGATGAATTGGTTTTAAAACTTAGGAATTCAGACGTGAACCTTAATTAACACTTATAATGACTTAAAAGAACAGAAATTGGACTTAAAACAAATTGTGCACAATCTTGCCTTAAATTCGCAGAGCTATATAGAAATTATGACAGTCTTGAAATTACTTAACTTTATTGTGGACTAAATTCTGGGAAAATTACAACAGTTATTAGAGAGTTTCATGAAAGATACCAAATTGAAACATAAAGAAACTATATAAATATGTTCTAAATAAAAGCTTATGTAAACCATATAGTAAATGAAGTGAAATTGCATTAAATAAGATAGCTCTAGCCGTATGTGTGATTATCTCCTTAGTAGTTATATATCAATGAAACATGGTTTTAGCTGTCATAACCCTCACTAGTTATTATAAGTGTTAGGTTGAAAATTAACAAGATCATTGTGTTACTACTTATTGTTATGTCCTAAAATATATTTAAAACTATTACACGAAAGGGTTTTAACAAAAATATGCTAAAAAATTGTATTCAAATTAGTTGCAATCAACGACAAAAATTATAGACTTGGAATTGCTTCCAACTATCCCCTGTGACAACATGTATTATATTACGATACAATTTGTTTTATATGCTAATAGTTAATGGAAATAACCTGGAACAAACTTAGAAAAGATAGCCAGTCTAGAATTTTTTTTGGCCCTATTATATAAGAAGAAGTCTTTAAAATGGTTGATTATATTACTAGATAGGAAGATGTTTTTAAAAACTTCAAAAATTTCTAGATGTTATTTTTGTATTGAAAGATGCATTTGTAATTCTTTAGAACAATATTATTTATAATAGTGAGAGTATTAACAAGATCAAAAAATAGGTTCCTAAATCAAAGTAATTAATAAAGCAAGAGATTCTAAAGAGTGGAAGAACTTTTTATTAGATATATAGTATTATTTCCACATTATGAGAGTCCCTAAGTGATACAAAATTAAACTAATAAGTACTTAATAGTTGACACTAAACTATATTGGCATATTGGAATGCATGATGACTTGTAAATTATTTACTATCATATAGATACATGAAAAGCGATTGTTAACCAATTCAGGAAATATTTCTTTCTATTTGATGCATATATATATGAGAAGTAATTGTTAGGGAATTCAACAAATAATTCTTTCTATCTAATGCATCTTAAACTATAAATGAGGTGTTGTGAAAATTGCAACATGATTGTAATTGTTACAATTATATTAAGGCCTTCAATTTCTTAATGTTAAAAATAAGGAAGGATATTATTGATACCTTTGCCAGTCTAAAGAAAAAGAAAAAAGAATGTGATGGAAAACAAAAATACAAGGACAAGAAAATAAATAATGGTAAAGGAAAACTAAATAAGTCATTCTAATGATTAAAAAAGAAATAATAATGAAGAATGCTTCATATTAATAATAGTTCAAACTTTGTGCTTGACTATTTGAAACAAAAAATCAATTCAATGGTGTCCAAAGATGATTTGGGTGGAAGGTATCTACTTTTCTCAATGCTCTCTAACTACACAACACCTTTGTTAGTTATATGGTTGCTATTTACATTTGCATCTTTGATGCACTTGATTATTTGAAACAACGGAATTCGCATTGCTATAATAGGAGATACTAGTTTTATTTACAATATCCTTAAGTAAAGGATGTGATGCAATTTAGCTTGAAGGTGAAAAATATTAACTATTAAAAATAGTTAATTTAAAGGATTTTGATGTAAACAAAATGGCTATAATTTATCCATTATGATCAGTCTGTGTGTTAAAAACATCAATTTGATGATAATTCTACTTGATGATATAATTTCATGTTTAGATTTTTTTTTCTAAGACAATATAAGGCAATGTGTACCCATATTTGAGTAGCCTTATGTTCATGAAAAATAAAGGTTATGCTTTGTTTGATGTTGCCATCACTTAGTAGTGAATCAGGTAGTAAGAGGAAGTCCCTAATAGTACCTTAGATGGATTCTTTTGAAGCCAATTTGCTCAAGATATAATCTTGTGAACAAGTGTGTCTTAGGCCACAGATCTGTCTATCCTACTTAAATCAAGTATTACAAATATCTTAACTAAAAATAAAAACAAATCCAAACGATTATAAAAATCAATAATCAAAATTAATTGTCTAACATTGCAAACTAATAAAATAAAATTAAAAGTTCTTAAAATTTTTAGTTAATTTGCTTCTCAATAAGTGCTTTTTAAAAGTCTTTGAACTGAAATTTTTTCTTAAACATGATTCATGTTTGGAGCAGTGTGGTTTCTCCCTCCTTCACAATGATTATAGAAATTGTCATTCATCTTATTTTGACTTTCTTCCTTATTCTTTCTATGTTCTTCCTTTCCTTGGCATCTTAACTTTTTGCATGATGATTTCCTACCAAAAATTAGAACAATTAGTTTGTCTTGATTCATTGTTAAGAATAAACTAAGTATATCATTTAAAAATTTTCTTTATCTCTAACCCTAAATGTTAATTTCCCTTTCATAATGATTGTACCTGTTGTGACGAGGAAGGATCTTGTTGGCCCAGAATTTTTATTTATTTATTTATTTAAACATGATTTGCATGAATTATGAGGTTTTGATAAATTAAGTTTTTGGAGTTAGTTATTATGTTAATGCTAGTAGGATTTTTATTATATGGTTTACGTGTATTAAAGTAGTAAGAAGGTTGAAGGGTATTTTTGGAAGATCACTTAAGGTTAAAAGAACATAAGCTTATAAGGA
>JANZXP010000009.1:7344409-7357032 GCA_027576715.1 Erythroxylum flavicans
TTATTTATATCTAATTAAATATATATTATTAATAAAATTTTTAGACGGTTATAATCTAAATATAATGGAAATATATAATTAAAAAAAATTAATAAAAATTTTACTGATAGAAATATAAACAATGTCCGTCGGTAATTGCCTATATACTATACCGACGGAAAATACTTTCTGTCGGTAATAAATCAGAATTTACTGACGGAAAAAACATTTCCATCGGTAACTTTACCCACCGTATTAGAAACATTCCGATGCTAAATTTACATACAGGTGATCAACTTATCGTCGCTAACTTTTGCGATGGAAAATGCCTGACGGTCGGTAACTTTTCAGTTGAAAGTACCGACGGTTTATTTTTATTCCGTAGGTAAATTTACCGACGGTAAACAAACTTTCCATCGGTAAGTTTAGCTACAGATGAATCTCTGATGTTTTTGGCCGTCGGTTTATTCTGTCGGTTATGTTAGATACTGACGGAATATTTGTCATTTCCGTCGGTATTTTCTGTCCCTAATTCACTATTTTCTTGTAGTAAGCATAATTAACTACATCATGGCAGTACCATAAATATATTCATTAATAATATTTTACTCCAATCAATGAGCCACAAAATAAAAACTTATGGTTCTTTTTTTTCAAACAAAATAATGAGATTACGTTTTAATTGGTTTGCTTCTTTTCTTTGGCCTCTAAAATGGTTCTTACGTCAACTAGCTACTTTGGCTTTATTAGGATTTAGTATCTATCCTCATGGAACATGTTATTGTATTGTAAACATATTGCTTGCAACTTTTACATAAAATTTGAAGCCCCCTCTAATTAGTATTGTGAGAGTTTTATTCCTCTCCTACCTAGTTAGCAGCTGCCTTTTTTCGCCTTCTAGATCTTTCCTTGTATTACAATGGTTGGATTTTAGAACCATGGTTTTCACTAGGGATTGAGTATAGATTTTCACTGGGGATAACTGTTTGTCCTATATATAAAGTTTACATATACTTTAGGTCTACCTCCATCGTGTCTGATTGCATTACCAATATGTTAACAAGGAAATTCATTCAAATCTCATTTCCTATATGTGTAAGTTTATTTCCCGAGTCAACAATATATTGCTAAATATATGTGTTCCACTTAAAACATTCTCCTATGACTAAAGTATGGAATCTAATTACTGGCAAGCTATTTATACTTATTTGGGTTCTGTTGAATCCTAAGACAAATAAACCTATTACATATCTCCTTCCCTTACCTTTTCTTGTTAAATCTCTTCATTATTTGTCTTATAATCATCTTAAGTATTGTGATACTCGACTTATCCGTAGCCTTCTTATTCATTATTAAAGCTCTGACAATAGTTCTTTAATAATATATAACGTTTTGGTCTAGTAACTTGAGTGTGCTTGCACCATCTATTCATTGATTTTTTATCTAATCAGTCATAAATCATTTTGATAATCCCTTTTGATTGTTTTTAGGTACCTATTAAAGCCAAAACTTAAAATAATCATGTATGGAACTATCATTTGGTCTATTAGTCAAATTCATATGTGATAAAAAATAGAACAATCATATATGTATTAAAGGTATATGACCTTATTGTAATCGACAATGTCCTTTATAACTTTTGATGAACCAAAGGAGGTTTTAATCGTTGTTTTAATGAAAAAATAATTACTTCTAATGAGTTTATTATTTTAATATGAAGCAATATAAGAAGAAGGTGTAGCTATTAACTCAAAAAGATGGTTCATGAAGCTAATAAAGAAAAGTTAAAAATTGTAACTGTTGAAGTAAAGATCAAGTCATGAAAAAAAGAAGATCAAGGCATATCAAGGCCATTTCATAATTTGCAATTTAATTATAATCTCATTTAGTAATTTTGAAGATCTTAAGGGCTCACAATGCATGATCATTTAATATCACTTTATTGCATGTGTCTTTTCATTCATTAAGAGGAAAGCTTTTAGTTTCAAAAGAAAAGCCTCTTGATCTTCTAACACTCTTTAAGCAATATTTTCGAAGATGTTCCAATTATAATATCTCTAAACAAATCAAGTTTGCATTTGATTAATATGACTTACTAGTTTATCAATGTAAGTTAAAATTGTAACTTGATTGTTTCTTGACACATTAGTCGACAACTATAGCCATATGTCTTAATGGCTAGTGAATCTATGCATTTAACACGCATTAATTGAGCAAGATGTTATACTAGTCAACCAATGCTTTGCAATTAGCCATTAAAACTACTAATTTTTTAACTAGAAGGGGCCCTAAAACCTGTAAATACACATTTTTTCATTTGCACTTGTATTAAAAAGCATTTGGGTGTCTTTTACACATATTTCTAAGTGTTTATCAAGCATTCGAAAATTATTGTCTTATATTTTTGTGTGTGAACCTTTTAGTATTATCAAAGAGATAAAGTGAGAAATTTTAAGTTGTAAACTTTTATAGGTTGTTTATATATTGTACTTGGGGTTTTTTTAAGTGTCTTTGAGGTTCTTATTAACTATGAAGGAAGATTGTAAAAGGTTCCTCTTTATTGAGAAAAGATTATATAAAGGTTTTCATTCAACTTGAAACAAGAGTTATAATGAAATTATAAAATTGTTAGGAGTAGATGCAAGTAAAGGTTATTTGTCAAATCACTGTAAGTTGCTTTGCGTTCTCTGTTCCATATCTTCTTTTAAGTTATTATTCAATTGAATGATTGATTTATGTTGAGTAGTCTCTTCATTCTTATATATACTAATTATTGTTAAATTGAGTTTATTAGTTAGAAAATTTGCTAATTTTGTAAATACTCTATTCACCCTCCTTTTGGGTGCCATTAGGAACTCCACTGTCTTAAATTTACTTTAAATGATGGCATATATATGTCTAACGCAATATGTGTATTTAACATTAGTCATATCAACACTAATGACATACTCTAGACTTTGTTATAAAGAAGCCACATTAAGGTTGTTCATGTACTTGGTGAATGTCTATAAAAGAATTTCAGTTAATAAGAAAATGAAACATTAGAGAAAATTTTACCTTTTTGCCAATAGAAAATGAAAAAACCTAATTACGTTCCTAATAGTTTAAGATGCCTTATTGTAAACATCTAAAAAACCATTTTCATGTTTCTATACAATTTTAACTACAATATGTTTTTAATCATCAGAAATACCACCAACAGAATGACCATCAGCCACAAAAACTTATGGTTCTTTTTTTCTAAACAAAACAATAAGAATGAATTTTAATTACTTTATTAATAAATATTATATAAAACATTAAAAATAATTTATTTTTAAGTTTTATTTAATTTATAATTATTATTAGTAATAAAAATATTTATTGTTATTTAAAAAAAATAAAAATTCACAATAATTATAAAATTTGAAATAAATAAAATAACTAATTAAAAAACTTTGGAAAAAAAAGAGGGGAAAGAGAGGTACGAAAGATGGAGGGAGATTTTAAAAATTTTTGAAAATTATGCAAAAACGTCCCCCTATTTTTTAAAATTTTCGATACCGACCGGTATTTAGCAAAATACCGACAGTACTATCCAAAATAGACCTTAACGACCGGTATTTAAACTTGGTACCACCAACTCCTTGTTTTGTACCAGTCTTGGTCCGGTACAGTATGTATGTTTAACAGATTGTAAAATTGATAATGAGACGTTGGCCGGTACGTACCAGTATTCATAACCATGCACTCAATAGTAAGGCTCAATTTCTGACGTCTCATTATCGATTTTACAATTTGTTGAACATTAAAAGGAAATAATTTAATGAATATACTCCTATCTCTACCTATATAAAGTTTTATGGATTAACATATACGAAACCGTGCTCAAAATTTGTTTAGGTTTTCATATTTCTATTGCATACTTTAATTCTTAAAAAATAAACAAATTCCACTAATGTATAACAACTAAATAAAAGTTATAACAAAACAAATTCCTTCCATTATATACTTCACAAACATTAGCAACTGTATAATAGAGACGACAATTGAGTTCGGATTCGGCCAGGTTAGGGTTGACTGAGCCTTAGCAGAGCTCGATCCTACCCAAGTTTGGACACTTATAACAAAATGACGTCACTTTTTAAAAAACAGCATCATTTTTCTATTTTTTAAATTTAAAAATAAAGAATAGGTTGGATATGGTCGAATCAAGCTTAGGCTTTGACCCAACTATCTCGAGCCTGGTAGGGCTCGAGGATAATCATGTAAATATAACATTCAAAATAGCCATATAAATGAAACACAAATGATGTTGTCTAATTAAATACGTTTAAGTATACTTTTAGGTTAGACATTAGCCAATTCGCTCTGATCAACAAATTTGTACAAGCTCAAAATTGTCTCACATTATGCACTTTAAGCAAAAAAATGTTACATATCCCATTTTAGCCTAGACTAATTCTTCTTAAGCAACAAAATGGTACCCTCACTATTTTGGAACCAACTATAGGCACTAGGCATCCAAACTACTTGCCACCTCTCATATGCATATATATCAATCGCTTTTTTAAGTGCCTAAAATCATATAAATACAAGATACAATCAACGACACACCCAACATGTATATAAGACATCATCTATAGGAATTAATTGTATATTGTTGATAATTAGGTTATGTTTTCAAAATAATTTCAAGAGCATTTGCCTTATGATGGATTATTTCTATAGGATTTGGTACTCAATGAATCTTATATTTTGTTTCTAAGACTTAATGTAGCTCCCCTAATAAATAAGGAATGAATTAAGGTAAATAGGAGCCAATTTAGAGAAGTTTTAAAGTGATTTTGGATGAACATAGACCTATGTTTAGAACTCAGGATAAATAAAAAATTGTGTTCAGCTTTATGCAGCCTACTAGAGCATTCTAGTTATTGGAGAAACTTGCCACATAAAATATGGTGCCCATAGTTACCCATGCTTAGGAACATGGCCAAACACGATCTGTATTCAAACCTGTGTAGGTTGTTAGTTTATTATGGCTTCTTTGACAACTTATTGTATGAAGGAATGCTTTTATGATAACTTGCAATACGAAGAAACATAACCTAAATATGGGCGCATGTTCATGGCCTTTGATAAGTGTGAATTACATCATGTTTTAGCACTTAGTTTGTTATATATTTAAGTGCTAACTTAATGGTTTAGTATATGTTTAGGTTAGAATTGCATTAGTTTGTTAATTAATTGTGTTTAAGTGTTTTTATGGGTTAGTCAAGTTTTTAGGCTTAATTATTATGTCTTTGAGGTACCTTGATGTGTTTGTTAGTATTTTAGGGTCAACATCGAAGAATGGAGAAGTTTCAGAGACATTCGGGCCGAAATAACGACCTATGATCGTGGCATAATAGACTACGATCGTGACAGAACCACTAAAGACGACCCATGATCATGGCAAAAGTCCAAGACACTGCCCACGATTGTGACACAAGGCTTAGATGTAGGCCAAGATCGTGGCATGTAAGGTCACGATCACAACTTGCATCGAGGAGATGCACAAACAAGTAAAAATGTCAAGTTTCGATGCATTTTTTGGACCTTTTTGACCTCGAAAAAATCCTAAGGTTGGCCAGAGCGCAAAAGGTATTTAAAGAAGAAGACAAAGGAACAGAGGGAGCTTTTGCATCAGCCACCATTGAGAAATCTAAGAGAGAGTACATAGAGAGATTGAGAAAGAGAAGAAGGAAGAGAGACATGGAGAAGAAGCCTACGTGAAGTACTTCCTGTAACAGGAGGTTTCCTACCATTGTTGCCTCCGTCATCCATTCCGATCTTGTTCCAATTAATTTCCATTTTATTATTGTATAGAATTGGGATAGTTATTAATGATAGGAATGTATGAATATTGAGGATGTCTAAACTCACCTTCGGGTTATTATATCTTTGATTTAATGAAAATTGATTGTTTGTGTTTTTATTGGATTATTTGTGATTTAATTTCTACACTAGCATAATTTGGCAATAAACTGAGAGGTTGAATCGAGTGAAAATTTATTAAATTGGGCTAACAAGAATTAGGTAATTTAATAGAATGAGAATTAAATCAAATCGGCAAATTATGTGAAGAGAGATCTTGCATAAGTTCCCGATAGTTTTGGACAACTTCGGATCTAATTAGGGTTTTATATAGATTGTTAATCGAGAGATTGCAATTCCCATAATCTGGTTAGGGTTTATAAATTAGGGTTAATGATTATAACTCGAGAGAGAGTAATCAATCCTAGGACCATCTAGAACCAGTAATCTTGTAGTTCATAATCGATTAAGTTAGCATTGAAGATAGATAAAATCCCCCTTTCTCTCAATTTATAGTCCTTTAGGTTGATTTTTGATTGGGTATTGTGACTGCTATTTGTTAATATTTTTGTAATTGATTCTCAAAATTGAGTGCATGATTGAAATAAATTCTTGCCTTAATTTGTTCATTTTGAATTATTGTGAATTATTTTTTGCCTTAGATTTTAGGATTAGATTAACCCTCCTTGTGGGATCGACACCTTAGGTATTACGCGAACGACCCATGAATTTGCAAAATATCGAGGTTAAATATTAAAATTTACACATATTGAAAAATCGGGATCAAGTTTTTGGCGTCGTTGCCAGGGAGGTGATTAGTTTAATTTTATAGTTTAAGATGTTTAGTTTTTTTTAATTTTGTGTTTTTGTTCTTTCTTTTCTACTTCTAAAATTGCTCTTGCATGAACACAAGAGTTATGAGAGGTTTGAGTCTCACAACTGAAGCATTAGATTTAGACACCACTCGACTAAAACAAACCATTAGGAAAGCTCGGCGTGAAGAAGAAGAAGAAATCGTGAAATCAACAATGGCTGAGGAATTTCAACAAAATTTAGACCATAGAGTGAACCATGAACGTCAACAACGGACCCTTATGGACTTCATAATACCAAGGTTCAATGTGGCTAACCAAGGAGTAGCTAGACCACCCGTTCAAGCAGCATCATTTGAAATCAAACAAGCCTTCCTAAACATGCTTCAACAGAATGTGCAGTTTTATGGATTAACAAATGAAGATCCCAATGCACATATAGTGAACTTCCTTGAAATATGTGGTACCTTTCGGTACCATCAGATGTCAGCAAATGCAATCAAAATTAGGCTTTTGCCCTTTACCCTTAAGATAGAGCAAAGGCTTAGTATCATTTCCTTAACCCAGCCAATGTCATGATGTGGGATCAGCTAGTTCGTGCTTTCTTAGACAAATATTTCCCCCTGAATAAGACCAAAAAGATCATCAAGAAAATTACCAACTTCTAGCAAAGTGACAGGGAATTGATCTATGAAGCGTGGGAATGATATAAGGATTTGCAACGGAAATGCCCACACCACAACTTACCCAAGGAATTCTTGTTGCAAACATTCTATAATGGAGTAACCCCATCTATGAGAGGCACAATTGACACAACTTCAGGAGAATCACTGATGAGAAAGACGGTTGATGAAGCCGAAGAATTAATAGAGTAGATGGCGAGAAATAGCCGCCTGTGGACGAACGAGCAGAGTAAACAAACTACTACATTCCGAGAACAAAAAGGAATTATGGTTGTTGATTAAATGATGGAAATGCAAGCAAAAATTAATAACTTGACTTGACAGCTCAACAACATAAAAGCTTAGTCCTCATCTTCGATGAAAGCTGTGCAACTCAAGTGTGAACTCTGTGGACAAATAGACCATGATAAAGTAGACTGTTACTTGATGAAGGAAAGTGATCTAGAGCAAGTGAATTATATGGGAGCTCAATATGGACGACTAGGGGGAAACAATCCCTACTCCAATACTTATAACCCTAGGCGGAAGAATCAACCTAACTTTTCTTGGATAAACAATGTGGGAGGACAGTTCAAACCTCAAAGACAATCAGGCTTCCAATAAGATAAATCAAGCTCAATGGAATCTAAGTTGGATAGGATTTTATATAAGCTTGGAAATTTAGATGATGCACAGAAAAAGATGGAAGGCAAATTTGAACAAGTAACAAAGAATCATGCCTCTTTGATACACAATCTAGAGGTCCAAGTACACTAATTATCAAGCACTTTCTCTATGTGAAATTTGGGAAATCTTCCAAGCACTTCGAGAACAAAACCAAGGGAACAACTAAAGGCTATTACACTTTGAAATGGGAAGGAACTTGAACCATCAACAAGGACAATAGAGGAGCCCGTCCATCCTGTTGAGGAAAATGAAGAAAAGGAGAAAGAAGTGGACATGAGTGAATATCCTCCTTATGTCGCTGCTCTGCTATATCAACCCAACATCCCTTTTCCACAACGATTACAAAAGAAGAATTTAGATGCACAATTTGTGAAATTCGTTGAGAAAATAAAGATGTTACAGATAAATCTCTCTTTTGCAGAGGCATTGGAACACATGCCTAAATATGCAAAATTTTTAAGGGACGTATTATCAAATAAGAGTACTTAGGAAGATAATCAGACAGTAGCTCTAACTGGCACATGCAGTTCTATAGTCACCAGTCAGATGCCATCTAAATTGAAAGATCTTAGGAGTTTCATAATGCCGTATGTGATTGGTGAGTTTCAATTTACAAAGTGTTTGTGTGATTTAGGAGCAAGCATTAACCTTATTCCTTTGTCGATATTTAAAAAGTTAAGACTGGTTGAGGTCAAGCTAACTTCGATGTTAATTTAGTTGGCTTATCAATCCATTAAAAGAACATTTGGAATAGTGGAGGACGTTTTGATGTAAGTGGACAAGTTCATTATTCTTGTAGATTTTGTGGTTCTGGATTTTAAAGAAGATAAGAACTGTCCACTGATCCTAGGTTGACTATTTATAAACACAGGGAAAGCCATAATTAACATTCATTAAGGGAAATTAACACTTCGAATAGGTGAGGATCAAATCAAATTCAATATGAATAAGGCCTTAAAGAATCCAATAATAAGCAGCACATGCGTGAAGGTTGAAATTATGGATCAAAATGTGCAAGAACAAGTTGAGAGTTACATCACAGAAGTACAGTCAGTGGAAGCAGAGATAGACAATGGATATTAGAACCTTAAATCTAAAGGAGGTGATGAGATGGAGGAGTCAGATTTTTAAATGCGTCAAGAAAATTGGTTTGAACTGAAGCACCCATACCACCATCTATAAAAAAACAACCAACATTAGAGCGTAAACCTTTACTTGCACATCTCAGATATACCTTTCTAGGTGAAGGTCAAACGTTACTGATAATAATATCCAATCAATTGAATGACAAAATAATAAATTAAGTTGTATAAATTGTTAAAAAGTGAATGAAAGCCATCTGATGGCAAATTGCTGATATTTGAGGCATAAGCCCAAATGTTTACATGCACCGAATAAACCTAGAGGAAGGATGTAGAACAATGAGGGAGCGTCAATGGAGGTTGAATCCTAACATAAAGGAGGTGGTTAAGAAGGAGATCATTATCCATCTTTGATAGTGAATGGGTCAACCCAGTACATTGTGTACCTAAAAAGGATGGAATGATAGTAATAGAAAGTGATAGTGGAGAAATAATTTCAACAAGAATAGTCACAGGATGGAGAGTATGCATAGGTTATCAAAAAGTCAATTCGATGACTAAGAAAGATTATTTTCCTCTTCCCTTCATAGACCAGATGATAGAAAGGGTAGCTGGTCATTCATTTTACTGCTTCTTAGATAG
The DNA here is from genome assembly GCA_027576715.1 of Erythroxylum flavicans. Classification (NCBI taxonomy): domain Eukaryota; kingdom Viridiplantae; phylum Streptophyta; class Magnoliopsida; order Malpighiales; family Erythroxylaceae; genus Erythroxylum; species Erythroxylum flavicans. The sequence goes on from JANZXP010000009.1 coordinate 7,354,109, forward strand.
ATATTCAGAATATAATCAGATTTTCATTTACCTTGATGATCAAGAAAAAACTACATTTTCTTACCCTTATGATACCTTCGCGTACAGGCGGATGCCTTTTGGGCTTTGTAATGCTCCTGCTACATTTCAAAGATGTATGACGTCTATCTTTGCTAACATGATAGAAGATATAATGGAGGTATTCATGGATGATTTTTCAGTTTTTGGAGAATCTTTTGAAATGTGCTTAACTAATTTGGACAGAGTTCTTCAAAGATATGAAGAGTCAAACTTGGTGCTGAATTGGGAGAAATTTCATTTTATGGTGCAAGAGGGGATAGTGCTAGGGCAAAATAGAAGTGATAGAGAAACTTCCACCATTAAGCAATGTAAAAGGAGTGCGAGGATTTTTAGGTCGTATAGGATTTTACCGTCAATTCATCAAAGACTTTTTGCAAATTACAAGACCTTTGACAAACCTTTTAGTCAAGGATGTGCCCTTCTTGTTTGATGACAAGTGTATATCTACATTCAATACATTAAAGGAATTATTAATATCAGCACTAATTTTATCACTATTGGACTGGACACTTCTATTCGAAGTTATACGTGATGCAAGTGACCAAATCATAGGTTGCGTATTGGGACAAAGAAAAGATAAGAGGTTGCATGCGATTTACTATGCTAGTAAGACCCTTGCAAGACCTCAGCTAAATTACATCATTATAGAGAAGGAATTACTCACAATAGTGTACACGTGTGATAAGTTTCGATAATACCTTTTAGGTTCGAAGGTAATCGTATTCATCGATCACACAACATTAAAATACCTTTTCAACAAAAAAGATACAAAACTAAAACTCATTTGATAGGTATTACTTTATAAGAATTTGATATAGAGATGAGAGACAAAAAGGGAGCAGAAAATATAGTTACAGACCACTTATCCAAACTTAAAGGAGGGCAATGCAAGCCAAGCGACAATATTAACAAAAATTTCCTCGATGAAACCCTGATGCTACTTGAGAGTTTGACTACACCATAGTTTGCCGATATCACAAATTATGCTGCTAGTGGTAAACTTCCGCCAGATCTATCTTACTAACAAAGGAAGAAATTCTCGTATGATTGTAATCGATATATATGGGATGAGCCAATTTTATATAGAGCACGCGCTGATGAGTTAATACGATGATGTGTTCTAGAGGAAATGTTAGACGTCCTAAAGCAATGCATAAAGATCAGTATGTTGGACATTATGGAGCCAACAAAATGGCAGCTTAGATACTTGGAGTGGATTTTATTGGCACACTTGTTTAAGGATGCGCAGACCTTCGTAGCATAATGTGATCCATATTAGAGAATAATTAATATCTCCAAAAGAGATAAGATGCCTTTATCCAACATTCTAGAAGCGGAAGTCTTCGATGTATGGGGCGTCGATTTTATGGGTCCTTTCCCATCTTCAATGGGAAATATATAAATTCTAATGGGAGTTGATTATGTTTCGCATTGGGCCGAAGCAATAGCGTCTCCAACCAATGATGGGAAGGCAATACAAAAGTTCATTAAACAGTTATTCAACCAGTTTGGAGTGCAACGTATAATAATAAATAATGGAGGCACACATTTCTGCAACAAATCTTTTGATGCCCTCTTAAAAAGATATGGAGTGCACCACTGAGTTATGACACCCTACCATCTGCAAACTAGTGGCTGGGTGGAAGTTGTCAACTGGGAGCTGAAACGAAGTTTGGAAAAAATGGTGAATAACTCCATGAAGGATTGGGCAACAAAGCTAGACGATGCCTTATGGGCCCATAGAACAACTTTCAAAATACCTATCAGAACAACTCCTTATAAGCTTATGTACAGGAAAGCTTGTCATTTGCTAGTTGAATTAGAACATGGAGCATACTAGGCGATTAAAGCATTAAATTTTGATTGGAAATAAGCAGGCGAAAAGAGACTTCTACAACTAGACAAACTTAAAGAGTTTTGTTATAATGCATACGAAAATGCCAAAATATATAAGAAAAAGGTACAAAAATGGCACGATGCTCATCTTAAACAAAAGGAATTTAAAGTAGGAGACATAGTTCTACTTTATAATTTAATGTTGAGGTTATTTCTAGGAATGTTAAAATCTAGATGGAGTGGACCATTTATGATCATTTAAGTTTTTGATCATGGAGCCCTCAAATTGGAAAATGCTAACAAAGGGACTTTTAAGGTCAACGGGTGTCATTGCAAGCTATATCTTGGAAGAGCAATTCCCAAGGACGAGGAAGTGATTTCCTTATCTTCAAATAATTAAGATGCCTCCATAGATGTAAGGTTAAGCTAAAGATCATAAATTAGCACGTTTAGTGATCTGATTGAAATTGTTAAGTTTAGTTAGAGCTGTTTTAAGCTTTCAATAAAACTTTAGTGATTTGTGTTGAGCCAGGACAATTAATTTTCTCAGGGCATTCAATTGCCACCTCTAACACCATCCCCGCCTTCATCATCATGAAGCTTTGTCTAACCCCCTTTCTTTTTGAATTTAGTTGTCATTTTTGTTGTTGTTTTACTTTAATTTATGTTTCTTCTTTCCTTATGTGTTTGTTTATCCCTTTCTCATATTGAGGACAATGTGTTGTTCAAGTGTGGGGAGGGTTATGTGTTTTGCTTTGAGTATGATTTTCCATATTGTATGATAGTTTTTAGGTTGCATTTTGTGAATTGTATGAATGGGTCAATGGCTTAGATGGATTGGAATTTATTTAGTTTGAACATAGTCTATTAAGTTGTGAAGAATTATTAGCTTTCAAAATTAGTGAATTGGAGTCTTTGGCTAAATATACAGCTTAATTAGGATTTAATGTGAGTTTGTCACCCTCTAAATTGTCACATTCATTCATAATTTGAGGCCTTTCAACTTAAGTAGCTTTACTAGTATTTTT
>JANZXP010000009.1:7357132-7392065 GCA_027576715.1 Erythroxylum flavicans
CTAAATATGTATAAGATAAAAAATAGCTTTAAATAATAATGTCACCAGAATTACAGCCAACTAACTAGTTGTAGGACATAAACTATTAATGGGAAAGTAATAAGGAATTTTTGAAGATGGAGAAAATCTTAAAGATTTTGTTATGAACAAAGTAAATTGTACATGATAGGAAGATTGAGGGATACGAACTAGTGCGTTGCAGGGCTAGTTTTGGGCAAGGGTAACTAGGCCACTTGCCCAGGGCCCATCATCATAAATAATAAAATAGGTCCCACTTTTACTCTCATAAAAAATAAAATAAAGCAAAATAGGGCCCACTCTTGGCCTCATAAAGAACAAAAAAAGACTCATATTTTGCTTCTTTTTATTCTTTATGAGAGCCCAAAAATAGGTAAAAATAGGCCTTTTTTATTTTACCCAGAGCATATAAAATACTATGAACGACCCTGGTGCGTTGATAAATTACAAACTTAGAAGATGTAATTTTTGTATTAGATATCTTTTATTAATATGGCCATATTTTGTAGTTAATTGTATAAGTATTTAAAATATATCAGCCAACAAGATAATTATTAAATAAAGTAACTCTTTTATTTTTATGTTAATAGAGCCCAAAATAAAATAAGAGTACTTAAGAAATCAATTTATGTTTAATAGTCTCTCTCTCTCTCTGTGTGTGTGTGTGTGTATATATATATATATATATATATAAGTATAGTTTATTGTATTTTAAAACTTGTACATACAAAACTAAGGACAAGAGAGAGAAAAAAACAAAATAAAAATTTTATTAAAATTCTATCTTGACAAGAATTTCCAAAATCATTTATCTTATACATCATAGATTAAGGTACGCTCTGTTTACATTTGTAAAAATTATTGATAAAATATAAGGTGCTGTAAAATTTGAAGTTAACATGAAGTATCAAAATCGTAATCCTAAGAATCAACAATTTTTCCCTTTAAATAATGATTAAAGATTATTTATGTTATTATGTTTTGCTACCTTATGACTAATTTGATCATCTTGATTATGGATATACTTAAAAGGATGTGATTGTTGATTAAGCATTATTTTTATATTTATATTTGAGTCCATCTTGATATTTTAAATAATTTTAGATCAGATTATGTATATTTAGATATGAATTAAAAAACAAGGAAGATGTTGATTTAAAAATTAACGGACACCATCACTTAGGCCTGTTGGTGCTTGTGTCAATTTAGCTATATAATAAATTACTAAAGTCATACAAAAGTAAGGTTCATTTTTAGTTATTTTATTGATTATAGCTTCTTGCATGAATCAAGGATGGTCTTTATTATTAGAAACTAATATTATCCGTTAAAGAAATAATAAAAGCAAACTTGAACAAATCTAAATTATGAAGATCATAAAATCTATTAGGTTATTTGAGCCACAAATTTCCATTTTGTCCACTAAAATTATTGTTTCAGAAATAAATTAAGTTTAGGCAACCACTTTAGATTAATAATCAATTACTTTTATAACATACTAAATGATATTTGTATAATTTATTTAGTTTGATAGTTATATAATGAGTAATTTGTTAGTCACTAAAGTGTCATCATTAGAAAGTTTTCATAAACATCAAATTAAATAAAAACTAGTTACCTATAATAATGTAATGCTTATGATTGAAATGATATAATCATATATTTAATTGGTATATTAAAGTTAATTAGTTATAAAATATTTAATAATCATCCAAAAGTTGATTAGTTAATATTTTATCATTGAATATTAACATGATTAATTGGTGTACTTTGTTAAACATGTTTAGTATATCCAAAGATAATAAGAATGTCTAATTAGAGTGTATAATTATCAATTATGTGAATATAATACTAAGCATCAACTTTTGTTCTTTTTGTAAATTATTATTTTGCTAAAAGATAATTATAATATACATGTATTGTAATATGATTGTTATTTGATTATGTTTATATGACTTAAGCATTAATATATTTACATCATTTAATTATATTACTTTTCAATTGCAAATTTCATCTATTATAAATTTTAATAAGCTTAACTTTATTAAATGATGTGATAAAGTTCAGTTTAACTTAGGAATCCTGGGTCTTGACTTGACTCTCTAAACTAATAAACTTGATGTTCTTATTGATACTAGTAACACTAAAGAAACATCTTCCTGTGAACTATGGAAGATATTGCTTAATGTTATGTTAATTATTGTGGCTAGCAACATTAAAACACAATTCCTAAACATGAGAGTGCTAAGGAATATCTTAAGTTTATTAAAGATATTTCTCAGTTTGATTCTACTGATAAGTCACCTGTTAAGATTTTATTGGGTATGTTGACTACCATAAAGTTTGATGGTTCTTGAGCTATGCATAAGAATTCAACTAAAATTTCAAATACATTAGAAAGTTTAAGATCTATGTGAATGAAATTTTTTTAATGAGAATTAAGAATATACTCAAGCTACACAAGTTCCTAAGCACGAGACATATGAAGAGGGGTTTAGAAAATTTCAAAAAGTTCAAATAAAACATCAAAAGTTACTAACGATCCATTAGAGGAGATTAGAGGAACATTGATAAGGACTAGAGTAAAGAAGGCCAAAAAAACTCTCAATGACTTAATGGTGGATCTTTATGTAATGAGTGATTCTTTGATACTTTAAGAGACTAAATTCAATCCATAATATTGCTTCAAGTAAAGGAGCAAAACTATGGAAAAAGGAAACAAAATGTAGTTGACATTGGTGTTATATTAGTCTTTGATGTCAATCTTTTTCTAACTTTAAAAATTGAAGAATTAGGCAATATAAAGCCAACATAGGACTATGTTAGACTTGCATTATTGAATGCAGCATTATGTTAGTGCCACATATGTCATGTTTATTTGCAAAAGAAGTTCTAGAAGCAAACTACTGTTGGATATAAAATGAGATCGACATCAAACTCATCATTAATTTTCAATAGTAAAGTTTTAAAAGCCAATCGGTGTCAGCTATAAAGCTAGAAAAGCGTTAAACATATGGATTAGGTGTTTTAGTTTTTGAGTTTCAACTTTCTGTTTAGATAAGGATTGACTTTTCTAAAGTTATTTATTTATTTCCTAATTAGATTATGATAAGAATGTTATTCTCCTTTTAAGGCTCTTTTTTATGTTTATAAAAGGTTTTTTATTAATGTAATTGACAAATCATGTTATTGATTACTCAAAAACATTGTGAGATACCTTCTTCATTCTTTGATTCTAAAATCTATTTTTTTAGGTTCTATAATAACTTGTGACCTTTTTTACTTTGCTAGTTGAAATCAATATCATAATCTTATCACTAACATTCCATCTTTCCTGTGAGTGTGGTGATTTGAATCCTTCTTTTATGTTTTGAGTCTGCTTTGTAAATCAAACTTGTCTTGATAGAATGATCCTTGGTCCTTATTCATCTTGGTACTGAATTTGACTAGTCCAATAAATGAGGGTCGTATCGATATTTAGTATAAGAGCTTTATTCTATATTTAGATTTGTTATGGAATTCTTTCATTCATTTTTTCAATATTCTTATATCTTCTTATCAAATATTCGACTTCCTTAAGTGTTCTTATCATTCTTGTTTCTTTGTTCAAAAATTAAAAAGATATTTCTAAGTAGGACTGTAAATTACAGTCATTCCATAAGTTAAAGTAAAAAATATTTAATTATAACAAGTTTTGAAATCCCTAAACTATACATATAATATAATATTAAGTGTTCTTATTTCCTAGAGGTACTGTAGGTATACTAGCATGGCGAATCTTTTTAGGTAGATAACTGAAATCTAATACAGTTTAATCCTTTTGTAAGCTACTTCCAGGCCTTTACACCACGCTCTTCTATCTTTTAAAGAATTAGTGATAGTAAAAATCTATAGGGTATGGAGGGAGCAGAAGAACATGTTAGTAGAAGTGCTAAGTGATAAGTCCCAGTTTTGAGCAAGATTTAGGGATACAATCAATGAAGAATTTCTAGATAAAACCATTTCTTTTATCATATAGATGTTCATTTAGTTGTTTAACATTTGTTCTTATTTCTAGTGAGCTTGGAGTTCCTTTCCTACGAAATCAAGTAGATTGTATTTCTAGAAGCTACTTTAAAAGCATGTAATCATCCTTACTCAAACGATTAAGATCATTAGTCTAATAAAGCATGCTATGCTAGGAGTTAGCATAGTGGAACTTGTTACAAAGCCCTTGAATGTTCTTCCATAGTCTATTTGTAAAGGATAATTTAAAGAAAAGATGGTTAAGGCTCTTAATGATATCTTAACAGAGCTTATATGACTGATTAGAAGTAGACGGGAATTTGATTCTTATTTCTTAACTTTGCAAGTTAATAAAAGAAAAGAAAGAAAAGAAGAAAAAGTCAAATTTAATTAGGAGAATCTTTGATTTCAAATTACAATATGGATTTGATTAGTTGTCATCTTAATCCAATTTTGACAGTTTTTGTCAATAAAAGCTGTTCAAAAGTGATATTTAAAGCATATAAAAGGGCTAGTAAATTTTATATACTTTATAAGTAAGGATTTTATATTTATTCTCTATCAAGAAAAGGTTATTTGTTGTTTTCTTCTTCTTCTTCCTCCTCCTTTTCTTCTCTATTTGATCAAATTGGGTTTTATAGAGTTCAATTTTTTACTTTGAATTTTCTCGTTTGGACTCTAGTTGCATTTTTGTCATTTTGTTTTTATCTAATTTGCTTTTATAGAGGTTTAGTTGATAAAGAGGAAGATTAAAAATAAATTTCTTGATAGATTCACTAGTTTGCATATAATCTTTAGTCAAGAGTTTAGGTTGTGAGGTAAAGTGAATTTTGAGAGAAATATATGAGGGATTACTTTGCTATTAACATTTTTTATAGATCCATTATGTCATAAAATTGAAGCAAAAACTCTTGCAAAGAAAATAAAGGAAGTCGGGAAGATAAAGTGGTGATATACTAAGAGTTCACTATGAATGCAATACTAGGATATGCATATGATGAAGTGAGGGATAAGTTAGAGAAATATGAAGTTGTCGTAGCTAGTTTATAATACAACTCACCTTTACCTACTAGGATGGATGACTTTGAGACTTATTATAAGGTTGAGATTACTGCCAACTATCTAGGGTAAGATAAAGAAAAAATAGGTGGAAGAGGAGGTAAAATAGGAGAAAAGGAGGGGATATGTTTGGTTTAGACAATGATAAAGGATATAAAGAAAGAGTGAATAACAATATAGGTAGTATTAAGATGAAGCTAACATCTTTTATAAGAAAGATAAAACAAATGCCTACTTAAAGTGGGAAAATCGTATATAGTTAACTTTTTTATTATCAAAACTTTTTATATGAGAAAAACATTAAATTTGCAGCTATATATTTTAACGATTATACTATAAATTAGTGGGATCAATAAATCCTCACTAGGAGAGGGAGTTAAGAGCCACCTATTAAAACTTAAAAGGAGATAAAAATGTTAACAAGGAAGCATTTTCTGTCAAGATTCTATTATATGGATCACTATCAAAGGTTGCAAAAATTAACTCAAGATTTAAAGAGCATGAAAGAGTATGACAAAGAGATGGAAGTTGTCATAGTTAGTGTGAGTTTGGATGAAGATAGGGAAATAATAATGAATCACTTCATTTATGAACTACATATAGAAAATTTTAATTTTTATAGAGCTACATCATATCATGGAATTAGAGGATGTGATTTACATGGTCATGTTCATAGAAAGAAAATTTAAAAAGAGGCTTTTTAATCATTTTAGTGATTTTAGTTTACATTCTTCATCATAGAGAAGATTATAGACTAGAAAGGATGATAGAGCTCTAAAGTTTAAATATGAAAAAACCAAATCAATAGTGCAAGTACCAAATAAAGAGAAAGGCAAAATTGATTCCTCTTTATCAACTAAAAATCAAGATATTGTTTCAAGTGTTTGAGGAGAGGGCATATAGCTTCATAATACCCTAGTAAGAAGTTGACGATGTTAAGGAAGGATGGAAAGTATATTTCTGAAAGTGAAAAGGTGAAAATAAGGATACGCCTGGTTTAGAGGATGCTAGTGATGTTGACAGTAACAACATGCCTAAAGAAGGAAGGAAATTTGTCTCTTCAAGGGTATTGAGTATACATGTGGTAGAGGATGATGTGAATAAAAATTAGGATATTCTTTTCCATATAAGATGTTCCATCAAGGACTAAGCTTATAGTATGGTCATAAATAAAATGAGATATGGAAATATAGCTAGTGCAGAGTTTTTTTTTGAAAACTAATGGATTTTATTAATAAACGGTTATTTACACAACCAAGTATGCAACTGTACTATTATGATACAAAACAACTAAATTATAAGGATATAAGGGATCCTGTGATCAACTTAGTCTAATGCCCATCTCCTCCTCATGCTAGTAGTTAAGTTATCTATAATTCCCCTCGCTATCAGGTTGAGTCACATTTGTCATCACGCTAGTGTAAAGTTAGTAGAGAAGTTCAGACTATCGATTACAAAACACCTTAAACTGTACAAAACACCTAACTCGTTTCATTCTTAAGAAACGTGTAAGGATAAGGTGCAAGGTGATGTGATGCTTATGCAAGTTAGTGGGGAGCATTTCTGATTTAGAAAATAAAATGAAACTAGACTAATAAAAATTAAAGAAAAAATGTGAAAAATGGGGAATTCAGTAAGAACCCAATTCTTTAGTTCAATCTCAGCCTACACCCTAATTAAACATATTTTATTGATTTTGTTGTTCTCAAACCTCTCCTAGCAACTATTAATCGTGCGTTAATAATTAACCATAGTTTTCCCATAGGTAGTGCTTAATCAAGATGCGATCGTTAATTAAACCTAACTACCGAATAACCTAGGATATGATCTCTAGATTTAATTAGGTAATAGCATTACAAATTAGGAAAACCAATTAATCAAGGCAACAACCACATACGATACGTCATTTAACTTTGGTTATGTTATCCCTAATGAGTACGAATCATTAATCGCTACATATGAATTTCAACATAACAATAACGGATTATATCAAAATTCTAGCAATGAGTTTACAAATAAACGATTCAATGAACGCATTAAAATCATATTTTCACAACACCCAATGGGTTCATATACAAATAACCAAAAAATAACGAAAATCTAATTATCCATACACAAAACCCAAATCAATTAACATAGGATAACACAATCAATTTCTAATAAGAGAATGAACAACAAAAATAGTAAGATACACTTAACCTGGGTTGTCGGTGTCCATGTCACCTCTGAACCGACATTAGGACTTTACCCTCCATGGGTCTCCAATTGATCATAGCTTTTCCCTTTTGAAAATGTCCCAACGAAACCCCTGTAAGGCCTCCCTTCTTTCTGCCTCCCCTATTGCCACTGTTCTGTCCTAGTTAGTGATTTATTTTTTGGTCCATTACTCCTATACACCTTCCCTTCGTTACTGTGCATTTTCATTTAAAATGCATCCCACGTCTTGAAAACGTCTGTGTTTCACAGACATTGTCTGCATGAAACACAGACTACATTTCACTACTGTCCTCTTAGATAGCGTTGCGTCATTTTGCTTCATAGTTGCTCTTTGCTTCTGCTGTCAGTTCTTACTTCTGTGCTTGTGTTTTGGTGCTCCTTCCTTGGTTGTGCTACATTTTACTCCTTCATCAGCTGCTATTTTGATACTTTCTTTTATCCACCTACTGCAGTCGTGAGCATGATTATCCATTAATTAAAATAATACCATGCAAATCTATGCAAAATCCATGCAACTGACTCCATCTTTCTTGTCTTTTAATTTTCTTCTTCTTTCTCCATGAAACAAGTAAAAATTAGTCTTCAGAAAATGACCAAAATATAAAGATTTTGACTCACTTTAACTTTTTTGCTTCCGAATTGTATCTAAAATCACATATGAGTCAAAGTGAGTTCCTTAAACAATTTGATATCAATAATCGCTAAGTGTTATGGATTAATTTCATAATCAATTAAGCACCTATCAATTTCCCCCATACTTAGCTTTTAGCCATCCTCAGGCAAAACATTAAAATTAATCTCAAAGACCTAAAAAAACATTTACTCAATTCCAATATATTCCAAGAATATATAATTATAAGCAAAAATGAATGAATTTTAAAAATCATAGTAAGAAGTCAACATTCCAAGCTTTTACTAATGATCAATCAACATTCATCATCTTCAAAAACTGAGCAATCTAATGGTAAACTCAAAAAATGTGTTTAACTAAAATATATCTATAGGTACACTCAACACCATTTATGATCATGTCACTCCACAACTTTGCATATCATTTCATTTCTCCACCATTAATGTTCACATGCAAGATTATGGATCAAAGGACTTTTCAAGGATGTAATGGGGCAAAGGTAAGGTGAGATGTATTTGGGTCAAATAGCGGGAAAACCATTAAAGCTAGAGCAACATTCAATGTGACATCAAGTGTATAAGTTAACATTAATCAAAAACTGGGTACTGTCAGCTATCATGAATGCAACATTTATATTTCACAACCCAATTCAGCTCTCACACACAAACTACGTGAAGCATATACCAATCCGAAGGAATCACTCATACAATTGATGACAATACCTTAAAACCACAAAAGAATTGACCTTCCAAGCCAACATCTACCTCATATTCAACATACTCTAATAACATTCATTACAACGTTAGGAGGATGCATTAAGTATGAATAACCTTGCAAACCACTTATGCATTTCCTCTTTGATAAATTTATTTAAACATTTTTTCTTTCTTTTTCCTTTTCTTTTTCTTTCTTTCTTTCTTTCTTTTCCTTTCTTTTCCTTTCTTTTCTTTTCTTTTATAAGATTTAAAATAAACTACATCAATACGGGAATTTTAATGATAAGGTATAAAATAACTTCCCAACATTATAACCGACCCATACATATGTACACCCCCATACTTAGAATTTTGTACATCCACAAACTCAACAATCACGAATGTTCCACTAGCTTTATGACTTGGGTAATACAGTTGGTTAAGTATAAAGCATGTAATGTGGTTGATATAAAAAGAAAGGCTAATAAGGCTCAAATGGGGCTTAAAAAGGCAAAAATCATGTTAATGGGGTAGGCTATTTAGCTAATGTAGCTTATGAAACAAAAAATGCCTAATCATTTCCATGTTAATGCATGTGATAAAAATGTCATCTCGAATAGAAATTTAAGGAAAAATTAGGATGCACATGTCAAGAAGGTCACATATTATCAAAAGACAATGAGACTGATATGAATATGCAGGTCTAATAAGGCTCAAAATCTCACAGGCATTGTCTACCACTAGTCATTACTCTTCTAAAGATAATGCATATTGACTAATCAGAAGAGTAAAAATACATGCTAAGGTTGTTATGAAATTATCTAGTCAATTCACTTTAATCATGACTATATAATCCCAGAAGCAACAGAAAATGAGAAAATGTTTGTTAGTTTATTTTATTCTTTCTTTCATTTTGATTGAAAACTTAAAACAAATAAAACAAACAAATTTGAAAACACACATGCATATAAAAAGTAATATGGAAATGTAAAGAAAAGAAATTTACTTCCTTTGGGTTGCGTCCTAATAAGCGCCTTTGTTTAGAGTCGCTGGCTCGACTCCTTCTTCTCCTCACATGATAAAATTGTGATCTTTAAGTATTACAGTTAGCGCCACTTCCACGCGAGGTTCTTCTGGATAGGGCCTTAGTTGATATTATTCCTATTTAGCGTCTTCCCTATCTTTAGACTTTCGATCTTTATTGAGTCTATATTTTCTTGAAAGATCTCAAATGTCTCTTCATCATTTAATTCCTCTAACTTGATAGGTAAAAGTAAAGATTCATTCTCAACAACAAAATGGAACTCAGTATTTACATTCGAGCTAAAAGATATAACTTTTTCTGGCTCAAGCACCTCCTCAACTTCTTCTTCACATGCAATTCCTTGAGTATTGCTTTTAACATTCTGAAGCTCCTCATCACTTTGTAAAGTATCTGAACAAACATCTATTGGGTACACCTCGGGTTGATACGGCTGCTCCTTTTCGCTTTATAGTTCCATATGATTGATATCTCCCCATCGAGGCAATGCATCTTACTAGAATTGGAGAGCATCCTGTCATATTTGCTATACTCCTTACTTAAATAGCTGCTGCATATTCTACTGGAATTGCTGCATATTCTGTTGAATTTGAAGATTGTTAGCATCAAATAATATTAAAAAATTCTTCTAAAGATGTACCTTAGTCATTTTGGCTCTCTGAATCTTGGGCACTAGATATTTTGTGGAAATTGCCCTCCATCCTGCAGAAATTGTAGAGTATTCTACTATAATTACAAAGTATTAGTTTTCACAATATTAATAAACTCTTTCAGAGATGGATTAGAGTTGTGATAGGAAGCTTCTGGTCTGTATGAGAATTGTTACGCGTCCTGCAAACTATCGTAGAAGTAATTTTGATGGTTATCCCATCCATAACCAAAGTTAGATTGATCAATCCAACCTTGGTTATCGGATTGAGAATAAGATTTAAAGAAAATTTTACTTCCATCGATGATTTTGTTAATTTTATAAATCACAAACACGAAAAAAAATAAAGAAAGGATCACGAAATAATTGAAAAGAAATCAATTATGAACAAATATATACAAAAGACCAGTTAAAATAACAAAAAACTAAAACATTGCACTCCCCAACAACGGCTCCAAAATTGACAGCATATCACAATGCTAGTTAAAATAAAATAACTAAATCTACTACTATAACAGTGGTGAGTCTAGGTCGATCCCATAGAGAGAGTGTGTAAAGTTGTTGAAATGAAATTAATCGGTGTTTAGGTTTAAGAGGCTTTGGATTTATAATAAAATAAAACTAGACTAATAAAAACAAAATTAAAGAAAACATACAAAAAATGATAAAAATGAGGAATTCGGTAGGGACCCGATTCTTTGGTTCAATCTCGGCGTACACCTTAATTAAACATATTTGATTTGTTGTTCTCAAACCTTTCCTAGTAACTATTAATCATGGGTTAATAATTAACCTGAGTTTTCCCTTAGATAGTGTTTAATCAAGATACGATAATTAATTAAACCTAACTACCAAATAACCTAGGATACGATCTCTATATTTAATTAGGCAGAGCATTATGAATTAGGAAACCGATTAATCAAGGTAACAACCACATACGAATCATTAGTTGCTACACATGAATTTCAATATAACAATTACAGATTATATCAAAAGTTTAGCAATGGGTTTGCAAATCAACGATTTAATGATCGCATTAAAATCATCTTTTCACAATACCCAATGGGTTCATAGACAAATAACCAAACAATAACAAAAATTTGATTATTTATACATAAAACCCAAATCAATTAATATAGGATAACACAATCAATTTCTAATGAGAGAAAGAAACAATAAAAACAGTAAAATACACTTAACCTAAGTCATTGATGTTGACGTCACTTCTGAACCGGCATCGAGACATTACCCCTCTATAGGTCTCCAATTGATCATAGCTTTGCCCCTTTGAAAATGTCCCACCAAAACCATTGTAGCACCTTCCTTCTTTTTGCCTCCCTATTGCTACTGTTCTATCCTATTTAGTGATTTATGTTTTGGCCCACTGCTCCTATACACCTCCTCTTCGTTACTGTGTGTTTTCATTCAAAATGCATCCCGCATCTTGAAAACATCTGCATTTCACAGACATTGTCTGCGTGAAACATAGACTGTGTTTTACTGCTGTCCTCTTAGACAGTGCTGCGTCGTTTTGCTTCATAGTTGCTCCTTGCTTATGTGCCTACATTTTGGTACTGCTTCCTTGGCTGTGCTACATTTGCTTCTTCATCTACTGTCTTTTTGATACTTTCTTTTATCCACCTACTACATCCATAAGCATGATTGTCCATTAATTAAATTAATGCCATGCATAATCCATGTAGCCCATGTTCTTCTTCTTTGTGTTTCCATCTTTCTTGTCTTTTAATTTCCTTCTTCTTGGTCCTTGAAGACAAGTAAAAATTAATCTTGGAAAATGTTCAAAATGTAGAGCTTTCGACTCACTTTAACTTCTTTGCTTCCAAATTGTACCTAAAATCACGTATGAGTTAAAGTGAGTACCTTAAGCAATTTCATGTCAATAATCACTAAGTGTCATGGAATAATTTCATAATTAATTAAGCACCTATCAGCTATGTGAGAGAAAGCTTGAGCCTTTGTACTATGCCTCTTTTATTAGTACTATAAACGGATGGATCATAAATAATGTATGTAAATTTTCTTACCATTATTAAAAGTATTGTAAGGTATAGAAATCTTATCCTTAAGTTAGATGACATGCCTGATAAGTCGTATGGCGCATGTTTCTTCTCTAAAATTGATCTAAATTTTAGTTATTATCAAATTTAGAGAAGATGATGAATGAAAAATTGGTTTTTAAACTAAATATGGTTTGAAAAAGTGGTTAACAAAGCCTTTTGATTTAGCTAATATACTTAATTAGCATTTTCATGAGACGAATGAACTATATTTTATGTGAGTTTTTAGGCAAGTTTATTGTTATTTATTTTAATGATCTTCTTATTTATAATAAGAACTTAGATGAGCATGTTGAACATTTGGATAACGATTTGCACATGCTTAGGTAAGAATGGATATATGCGAATTTTAAGAAGTGTTCATTTTACATCAAACAAGTTGTATTTCTTAGTTATGTGGTAAGTGCAAAATAGGAATAGAAGTAGATGAGGAGAAAGTAACAACTATTAGATAGTTGCCATCATAAAATTTTTTGAGTGATTTTAGGAGTTCTCGTAGGTTAGATAGTTTCTCTAAGTGTTATGTTAAAGAATTTAGCACAATTATTGCACCTTTGAATAAGGAAGTGAAAAAGAACATACAATTTAAGTGGCGTGATGATCAAGAGAGAACTTTTAACTTTTTTTTCCAACCAGGGCTAGCACCCTAGAGGGGATGAATACCCTATTTTATTAATAAGAAAAGAGAAAAGTAAAGAGTAGGAACCATGAGCCTGGCCTGCCTGAAACAAATGAAGTTGACATCAACAAATAATCTAGCACTAGATGCTAAACATCAAAGATTAGAAAATATAAAGAAACTAAAAATGCTAATATCACTGTTATCTATTATATTTAAATATTTCTTACTCATAGTTAAGGCAAGCCTGACCTATCTAAAGACAATATAGCCCTCATGGTATGAGGTATTAGTAATTGATTACTATAGGTGGTCAAACCCTACAAGGAACATCCCATACTTGCCAAGAAATCTGCCGCTTGATTTGCCTCTCTATAACAATGGAGAAAACCATTCACAAAAGAGAACCTTAGCACCTTAGCTAACCAATCCACCAGATGCCGTAGAATCTGAACTCTAACAAGGCATATGTCAACCAAAACTCTAAAGTCAACTCAATTATTACCCTAGAATTGGGTAATAATTCAACATAAAACTCCAATCCATGCAAATGAGATGGTGTTTCTGCTTCTAGACTTATAACCTATTGCATAGGGAACGTGAATGCCAATACACACCTTCCTAACTCATCTCGAACAATCCCACCACTACTACCTAGCCGTGGGTTCCCTCTCAATGAACTATCAGTATTTAACTTCAGAAGTCCCAAGGAGGGCTTACACCAACACCCTAGGGAACCTTGCAAGGCTGAACATACCTTTTAAAAGTCTCTACAAAATTCTACCACTATTTACCTGAAATGGCTAAAGAAAGAGAATGCTATAAAACTGATAAGTATGAATTGCATCATATTTTAGGGCTTAGTTTGATATGTATTTAAGTGTTAACTTAAGAGTTTAGTATGTGTTTAGGTTGTGTTAGTTTGTTAATTAATTATGTTTAATTGTTTTTTATGGGTTAGTCAAGTCTTTGAGCTTAATTATTATGTCTTTGAGGTACCTTGATGTGTTTGTTAGTGTTTCAAGGTCAACATCGAAAAATAAAGAAGTTTCGGAGACATTCACTCCGAAATAATGACGCAAAAGCACTAGAGTCAGCCTATGTCGTGGCCCCCCATATGCCATGATCGTGACAAAAGCCTAAGACAAGGCCTATGATTGTGGCCTGATTGCCACGATCGTGACAGAAGGCTTAGATGTGGCCCACGATTGTGGCTTGCAGGGCCACGGTTGTGGCCTGCATTAGACAGACACACAGACACTTAGAAAAGTCAAGTTTTGAGCGAATTTTTGGACCTTTTGGACCCAAAAAAAACCCCTAAGGTTGCCCAGAACATAAAAGGCATAAAAAGAATAAGACAAAGAAGATGAGGGAGCTTTTTGCATCAACCACCATTGAGAAACCCTAGAGAGAGTTTGTCAAGAGATTAAGAAAGAGAAGAAGGAAGAGAGACGTGGAGAAGAAGCTGACGCGAAGTACTTCTTGGAATTGGAGGTTTCCTAGCATTGTTGCCTTCATCATCCATTCAAATCTTGTTTCTTATGTATTTTCAATTTTATTAATGTACAGAATTGGAATAACCGTTGATGATAGATTGTGTGAATGTTGAGGATGTCTAAACTCACCTTTGGGTTATTTTTATCTTTGATTTAATACAAATCTGATTGTTTTATGTTATTTGGATTCATTGTGATTGATTTATGAGATTGCATAATTCAGTAATAGACTGATAGGGTGATTCGAATAAAAAATAACAAAATTGAGCTAATGAGAGTTAGGTGATTTAATAAGAATAAGAAATTAATTTAATCAATAATTATGTGAAGAGAGATCTCACATAGGTTCCCAATAGTCTGTTGGAAAACATCATATCTAATTAGGGTTTAGATAGATTGTTAATTGAGAAATTACAATTTTCCATAATCTGATTAGGGTTTACAATTTAAGGTTAATGTTATAACTTGAGAGAGAGTAATCAACCTTAGGATCGTTTAGGACCAGTGATCCAATAATTTATAATCAATTAGGTTAGTGTTAAAGATAGGTAAAAGTTCCCCTTTCTCTCAATTGGTAGTTCTTTAGGTTGATTCCTGAATGTGTGTATTACAATTACTAATTTGTTAATATTCGTGATTGATTCTTAAATTGAATTACTTGATTGAATTGCATTCCTATTTTAGTTTCATTACATTTTGAATATTGCATTTTGTTTTGGCTTTAGATTTTAGGATTATATTAACCCTCCTCGTGGGATTGACACCTTAGGTACTACGCGAATGACCAGTATGCTTATAGATTATCGAGGTTAACTATTAAAACTTACATACATCAGAAAATCGCGAACAAGTTTTTAGCGTCGTTGTCAGGGAGGTCATTAGTTTAGTTCGATAGTTTAAGGCGTTTAGTTAGTTTGTAATTTTTTTGTTTTTGTTCTTTCTTTTCTATTTCTAAAATCATGCTCTTACATGAACACAAAAGTCACGAGAGGTTCAAGTCACGAAGCTGAAATCTTAGATTTAGTCATCACTCAACTAGAATGAACCATTAGGAAAGCTCGGCATAAAAAAGAAGTAGAAATTGCAAAGTCAACATTGGGAAAAGAATTTTAGCAAAATTTAGACCACGGAGTAAACCGAGGACTTCAATAATGAACCCTTATGGACTTCATTAGACCAAGGTTCAATGCGGTTAACCAAGGAGTAGTTAGGTCACCTATAAAAGCAACATCGTTTGAAATCAAAGTAGCCCTTATAAACATGCTTCAACAGAATGTGAAGTTTTATGGACTAATGAAAAAAGATCTCAATGCACATATAGTGAACTACCTTGAAATCTGCGATACCTTTCAGTACCATCAGTTGTCAGAAGATGCGATTAGAATTAGGATTTTTCCTTTTACCCTTAGAGATAGAGCAAAGACTTATTATCTTTCCCTTAACCCAGCCAATGTCACGACGTGGGATCAGCTAGTTCGTGCCTTCCTAGACAAATATTTTCCCTTGACTAAGACTACTAAGATCATAAAGGAGATCATCAACTTCCAACAAAGTGATGGGGAATCGATCTACGAAGCATGGGAAAGATACAAGGATTTGCAACGGAAGTGCCTACACGACAACTTACCCAAGGAATTCTTATTGTAAACATTCTATAATGGAGTAACCCCATATACGAGAGGCACAATTGACGTAGCTTTAGAAGGATCACCGATGAGAAAGACGGTTGATGAAGCAGAAGAGTTAATAGAGGAGATGGTGAGTAATAGCTACCTATAGACGAATAAGCGGAGTACATAATCTTCTATATTACGTGAACAAAATGGAATTGTAGTTATTCATCAAATTACAGAAAAGCAATCTAAAATTGATAACTTAATGCGATAGCTCAACAACATGGAGGCTTCATCCTTAGCTCCGGTGAAAGACGTGTAACTTAAGTGTGAACTTTGTGGACAAATGGACCATGATACAATATATTATTACTTGATGAAGGAAAGTGATCCAGCACAAGTGAATTATATGGGAGCTCAATATGGACGAGGAGGGGGGTAATAATTCCTACTCCGACACCTATAACCTTGGGTGGAAGAATCACCCTAACTTCTCTTAGACAAGCAATGTTGGAGGACAGTTTAGACCTCAAGGACAATTAGGTTTCCAACAAGATAAACCAAGCTCAATGGAATCCATGTTGGATAAGATTTCAAATAAAATTGGAGGCATAGAGGATGCACACAAGAGGCTTGAAAGCAAATTCGAGCAAGTCACTAAAAACCACACCTCTTCAATACACAATCTGGAAGTCCAGGTACGTCAACTAACGAAGGCAATATCTGCTCGGAATGCAAGAATCCTTCCAAGCAATACTGAGTCTATCCTAAAGGAATGGATCATGGCCATCACTCAGACCCAAGGAAAGGAAATTGAACATGTGAAGGAAGAAAAAGATAAAGGAAAAGGACAAGTAATTATGAAATTCCTTCCAAGTGAACTTGTAATTAAACCAATCAAGGAACCTAAACCTGAAATTCCATACCCTACTTCAGCTCAGCAAAACTCAATTTCAAGTAGGACAATGAGGAATTTTTAGGAGATTAAATCAAACAAGGTTGAGGAAATAAAAGAACAACTACAAACTGATCGGGGGTTTCACTATGACAAAGTTTTCATATTTTTAACCTTGATATTACCGTAAATGCACGGGTAGTTCCTGTAGTACCTAAGGTGTCAATCGTACGAGGAGGTTAATCTAATCCTAAAATCTAAGGCTGAACTCAGTTCACAAAATTAAAAAAGAATGAAACTAAACAAGAAAATATTCAATTACACACTTAATTCTAATAATCAAATTTGGAAATATAAACAAGATAGCAATTGCACACCCAATCACAAAACAATCTAAAAACTACCAATTAAGAAAAAGGGGATTTTTATCCGACTTTAATGAAAACCTAATTGATTATGAAATTATTGAATTACCGGTTTTAGATGATCCTAGGGTTGATTGCTCTCTCTCGAGTTATAATCATTAACCTTAGTCAAATTATGAGAAATTGCAACCTCTTGATTCACAATTTATCCCAAAACCTAAATTAGATCTTAAGTTTTCCACTAAACTACCAAAACTTATGTAAGATCTGTCGTCTAACAAATTTACTGATTTGATTTAATTCTTGATCGATTAAATTACTAACTCTCGTTAGCCCAATTTAATGATTTTTACTTGGTTTACCCTCTTAATTTGTTACTAAATTATGAAGTGCAGAAATTGAATCACAAATAATTTAATAAAAATGTAATAAATCAAATTTCATTAATATCAAAGACAAAATTTCCGAAGGTGAGTTTAGATAAGTACTCAACATTCAACGAATCTATCATCTATGGTTATCTCAAATTCTATACAATTATTAAAAACAAAATAAAACCAAAAACAGACTCAGAATGGAATGATGGAGGTAGCAACGGAGGGAAACCTCCTATTCAGGGAAGTACTTCGTATAGGCTTCATCTCCACATCTCTCTTCCTTCGTTTCCTTCCTCAATCTCTCGATAAAGCTCTATAGGGCTTCAGGAATTGGCTGATGCAAAAACTTCCATCTTCTGTTCTTTATGTTCTTTAAATACCGTGGTAGTCCTAGGGTTTTTCGGGGTCAAAATGGTCCAAAAAATTCCTTAAAACTTGCTGTTTTCTCCTGTTTGCACGTCTGCCAAAACCTCTCTGGCACGATCGTGACGTGGCCTGTGGTAGAGTCTTTCTGTCACGATCGTGACAGAAATACCTTAGGCCATGATCGTGGGATGTGGTTTTGGCCCAAAAGTCTTCAAACCTCCTCCGTTCTTCGATGTTGGCCCTGAAACACTAACAAACACATCAAGGTACCTTAAAAACATAATATTTAAGCTCAAAGACTTATACTAACCCATAAAAACACTTAAGCAAATAGACTAATATAATTCTATCCTAAACTTATACTAGACACTCAAATTAGCACCTAATACATAATAACTTAAACCCTAAAACATGTTGTAAATCACATCTATCACAAACGAGGCTCATACTAAAGGAATTAGTCAAGAAGAAGGTTAAGGAGCACATAATGGAAGAAAGCCCTAACATAGCATAAAAGAAAGAGGACCTAGGGGATTTTTATATTCCCTGCAGTATCAATGGAGTCAACATAGATAGGGCATTTGTGAATTTGGGAGCAAGTATCAATATGATACCCTATACCTTTAGTCAAAAGTTAGGGTTCGGAGAGTGAGAACCCAAAAAGATGTTAATAAAAATGGCCAATAGAACAGTTCATTAACTGAAGGGGATTATTAAGGATATGCAAGTACAAATTGATAAATTTACCTTTCCCATAGACTTCTATATATTGGATATTAGAGAAGATGTGGAACTATGGTACTTCGACGACCGTTCCTGGCTACTGCTCTCTCAATAATTGATGTTGATGGGGGTGAACTAACTCTGAGAGTAAGAAAGCAACAAATAACCTTCAAAGTATCAAAGAAAGACAACCATTCTCCTTTACCTTTAACTAATATCAAGGAAACCGAACCTCGAGGACAATGGGAAGATATTGAGGATCTTGGGAATGCATTTAGAAAGAAAAGATCGCGTAGAAGAAGGCGAAGGGAGGAGAATCATAAGGAAGGTGGAATCTATAGTAGATAGCTCATGTGCAAATTATGAGATCAGTGAATGCACTACCATTGCAGTATTCATTTGAACCACTGTGAGCCAAAAAAAGCGTCAAGCTACTGAAGTTAAAAAAAGCATTGCATGGGAGGCAACCCATGAAATTTTATTTCCTTTTATTGTTTCTTAGAAAGTTTGAATTCCATATTTAGGATTATTTCATTTCTAAATAAAATCGAGAAGGTATAGGACTTGGATATGAATTTGTTGATCGATGAAGTACACAAAGAGAGGTGAAAGGGCCACAAAGGGTTAAGAAGTGACTTTGGAAAGTTAAGAAGAACAAAAGGAAAAAATGAAAAAATTAGTGGAACGTGGCCTGTTGCAGTTTAAAAGTAGGGGCACGTGAATTCATTTTCAATTTTTACCATTTTTACCCTCCAATCACCTATATATTCATTTCTAACTTCACTTTTTCACTCACTTTCATTTTTACTTTATCTTTCTAAGCTTTAAACCTTCAAATACTCTCACTTCTCTCTACCCAAATTTCAAACTTCCAGTTTCTTCCAACTTCTACTGACTCGCAAGCCAGTATGACGCACATCAAGCAAACAGTAAGGTGTGATCAATTAGTAGGGCGAAGCTAAGTCTTAGGACGAGGGAAAAGAAACAGGGCGGCTTATTACGGAGCACATTTCCCGATCTTCTCAGATGAGGAAGGTACCGTTTTCATTCTCTTCACAATAAATAAATTATGGTTCCAAATTATTTCCATTTTGAAACTTTAGATATATTAAAATTTTGAGACAAGGTCACAAGTTTAGCAGAAAAATTCAATGGGATCAGTTCATTCAATTTCAATTCCCAGTTTACGAAGAACTTACCTTAGAATTTTTTACATCCCTTTAGTACGAATCCAACAACATAAGGGGATTATGGTTTAGGTTGAGAGGACAACCTTATGGGCTTGATTATGAAACTTTGTTTGAAATTTGTGGTTTCCTCGAGCCGTCTGTAGTGGATCAGCACGATGATTTTCATGTCAAACCCTATTAGACTGAACTAATTGGGTTAAAGCATTTTGATGCTAAGAACGCACACAATAACATCATTAGGAGCCACGAACACTTGTTGATGCACAAGTTCATGTGTCAAGTCATGTTTGACAAAACAAAAACCAACAAGTGTTCGATGAAAGAACTTTTCATATTGTGGTGCATAGATCATAGCATCCTAGTTTACACAGCCACTCACATCTTTAATGCCATTATTGCTACTCAAAAGAAGAGGAACAATAACTTAGGAATGGGCTACTTGGTTTTGGCTATAGCTAATAACTATGGAGTTGAGTGTAACAGACTCATAGTCTACCGTCCTAAATTCATGAACCATTATCATCTATAGTGAGCTGAATCCTAAAATCCCATAATATGGAACTTCGAGATATTAGTGTCAAGATACACGTCAAGGCCAGGAATGGTCCAGCGAGTTCAAATGTTCAAAAATAGCAAGAAGAGGATTCGACCAATGAGGAATTTGAGGAAGAAGAAGAAACAGAAGAACTGGGTTGGAAGAAAGAACTGGATACAATCTCCACAAACACCAAGGTAATTACAGATACACTTACGGAGAACTCCAGAAGGATGAAGGAGATGGCCTGAACTCAACAACGTTAGAGTTGGGACATACGTCCTATCGATCGTTATTTTAAGGCTCAGGGTGTTCAATTGCTACCTTCAACACCATCCCCACCTCCATCACCATGAGGCTTTGTCCTAACCCCCTTTCTTTTTAAATTTAGTCTTCATTTTTATTTTTTTTACTTTAATTTATGTTTCTTCTTTCTTATGTATTTTTTTGTCCCCTTCTCACATTAAGGGCAATGTGTTGTTTAAGTGTGGGGATGATTATGTGGTTTGCTTTGAATATGATTTTACATATTGTATGATAGTTGTTAGGTTGCATTTTGTGAATTGTGTGAATGTGTTAATGGCTTCGATGGATTGGAATTGATTTAATCTTGAACATAGTCTATTAGGTTGTAAAGAATCATTATCTCGTAAAATTAGTGAATTGAAGTCTTTGGCTAAATATGCAGCTTAATTAGGATTTAGTGTAAGTTTTTCACTCTTTAAATTGTCACATTCATTCATAATTTGAGGCCTTTCGACTTAAATAGCTTTACTAGTATTTTTCATAGAAACGAGTAGCTAAAGCAACAAGGTAGGCAATAAAAAATAATAAGAATAATAATAAATAACTATTTTGCTGGCCTTCTGGTTATGAATAGAGATATTAGCCAGTTGAGAACGTGATACAGCTGAGTAACCGGATCGACACACATCACAAATGTGTGCCTTTGAGTAAAAAGGCTATAATGACGTTCCAACCAAGCAGTTTAGTAAAAAACATGATAGTTGAGTAACCGGATCGACATTCATTACCAATGTTTGCCTCCGCGTAAAAAGACTAAGTCTATGTTCACAAAAAGTAAATAAAAAAAGTTTTTTTAAATAAAAACCTACCTAACTTGTCGTAGTTGACTTTTTATGAAACTGTACTTAGGAGTAGTTACAGAGTCTGAATGACCAAAGAATCATTAATGGATGTGTGCAATTGAAAAAGGGTAAACAATTTAACATTTGAGTCTGGATTAATATGTATATGTAGTTCAAAGCCTAAGATGCAGATTTGGCATGTTAATGATTGAAATTACTCGAATGATTATGTTTAAAATTAAGTTGATTTTATGAAGTTAAAGCCATTATCTCATTACTACAATGTGTGTTGTGTGAATTTCATTGTGTTTGTTATTTTTTTTGCTTGAGGACAAGCAAACATTTAAGTGTTAGGATGTTGATAAGTATGAATTGCATCATGTTTTAGGGCTTAGTTTGATATGTATTTAAGTGCTAACTTAATTGTTTAGTATGTGTTTAGGTTAGAATTGTGTTAGTTTGTCAATTAATTGTGTTTAAGTGTTTTTTATGGGTTAGTCAAGTCTTTGCGTATAATTATTATATCTTTGAGGTACATTGATGTGTTTGTTAGTGTTTTAGGGTTAACATCAAAAAATAGAGAAGTTCGGAGACACTCGACCTGAAACAACAGGCCACAATCGTGGCACAATAGGCTACGATCGGGACAGAAAAATTGGAGTCACCAATGATCATGGCCCATTTGCCAACATCGTAATAAAAGCCTGAGACACGACCCATAATCGTGACAGAAGGCTTAGATGTGGGCCACGATTGTGGCTTACAGGGCCACGGTCATGGCCTGTGTCGAGCAGATACACAAAAACTCAAAAAATTCAAGTTTTGAGGGAGTTTTTGGACCTTTCGGACACCCAAAAAAATCCTAGGGCTGCCTAGAACACCAAAAGTATATAAAGAATAAGAAAAAGAAGATGAGGGAGCTTTTTGCATCAGCCACCATTGAAAACCCTAATGAGATTTCGTCGAGAGATTGAGAAAGAAAAGAAGGAAGAGAGACGTGGAGAAGAATCCAATGTAAAGTACTTCCCAAAATGGGAGGTTTTCTGACGTTACTGCCTTCATTATCCATTCATATCTTATTTCTAGTGTATTTTTAATTTTATTAATGTATAAAACTGGAATAATCGTTGATGATAGATTATGTGAATGTTGAAGATATCTAAACTTACCTTCAAGTTGCTTTTGTCTTTGATTTAATAAAAATCCGATTGTTTTATGTTATTTGGATTCATTGTGATTGATTTCTGAGATTGCATAATTCGGTAATAGACTGAGAGGGTGAATCGAATGAAAAGTAATTAAATTGGGCTAACAAGACTTAAGTGATTTAATAAGTACGAGAAATTAATCAAATCGGTAATTGTGTGAAGAGATATCCTACATAGGTTCCCGGTAGTCTATTGGAAAACTTCATATCTAATTAGGGTTTAGATAGATTGTTAATTGAGAAATTGTAATTTTCTATAATCTGATTAGGGATTATAATTTAGGGTTAATGGTAATAACTTGCGAGAGAGTAATCAAACCTAGGATTGTCTAGGACCAATGATCCAGTAATTCATAATCGATTAGGTTAGTGTTAAAGATATGTAAAAATTTCCCTTTCTCTCAATTGGTAGTTCTTTAGGTCGATTCTTAAATGTGTCCATTGTAATTGCTAATTTGTTAATATTTTGTGATTGATTCTTGAATTGAATTACTTGATTGAATTCCATTCCTGTTTTAGTTTCGTTACATTTTGAATATTGCGTATTATTTTGGCCTTAGATTTTAGGATTAGATTAACCCTCCTCATAGGATCAACAGCCTAGGTACTACACAAATGACCCGTACGTTTGCAGATTATCGAGATTAACTATTAAAACTTACACATGTTAAAAAACTGTGATAAAAAACATAAGAGATAGATTCAACAATCTTTAAAATCATCAAAGAGATAGGTGGAGGTGAACCATCAAATTTTGTAAAGCAACGTATCTTCCAAATACTCCAGCTAATAAAGGATTGTAGCACATAAATGACCAATCTCATAGCTAAATTGCCCCTAGCTAACCACCACCATATTAACATATCTCTATACCTAAAGTATGGATCCGCTAAACCAAAGGGCATACCTAAAAATCTCTAAAGGTACCTAGCCCAATCACCAAGAAGGAACATACAGTCTAGAGATTCTTCGCAACCATTCTGACAGCAATTGCATCTTTGGGTCGAAGAATCCGTAGCCTTCGTAAGGGAATATCTAAAGGAAGCTTGTTTTTCCATAAGCGTAACATGAAAAGTGATACTTTCATAGGAATCCCTTTATGCAAAATATTACAACCTACTATAGTTGTGAGCCCACATCTCTAACACAATTATATGCCGAAGTCATAGAGAATTCCCCAGTGGAAGTGTCCTTCTAGATGAGTTTATTACTACAGTAAACAATACAATCTTAAATCTGCTCGAAAATAGTGAGAATTCTTTTCCAAGTTAGAGAGCCCACTACTCTTAGTTGAATCTCCTCTGAATCGCCTCTAGTTCCATACGTAACTACTAGTAAGGATGCCCATAAAGAATTACCTACTAGATATCTCCACTATAACTTAGTCGAGAAAGTCATGTATATGTCCTATAAATGCCACAAACCAATACCATCCTCCTCCACTGGGCGACATAGTGAATTCCATACAACCCAATGATTCTTAGGCCCTTCTTCACCAACTCCTTATAGAAAATCTGCAAATATTTTTTTCAATTTAGTCAAAATTCTTTACGGTTAGTTTGTTGCAACCAAGACATGTAATAGAAGAGATTGTAAAACTAATCGAAGCAGAGTCAATCTTTCTCCCATTAAGACCAGATTGCTTTCTTAGTGAGATATTTTTTGGTTAACTTTATCTACTAATCCATTGAAAAACTCAAACCTTTTCCTTCTTTAATAAATGAGGCATCCAAGATACGTGAATGAAGACTGACGATGTTGGAAACCAATGACATTCGTAATCAAAATTTCTCTTATCTAAGAGAATTTGCCCATATAAAAACTACTTTTATTAGCATTAACTAGCTAGCTAGAACACTTCTCATATTCTCCTAATGCTTGCCTGACTGCTATGAGGGACTACGATCTTAGTTCGTTCGTAAAAATCAATATATCATCAACATAGGAGAGATTTGTCACCCAATGGCAATCCCTAGGAATGGCAAATGTAGCAGTTTGTGAAAGATCATTTAGCACTCTTGTCAAAACTTTAGCCCTAATAATAAAAAGAGAGGGAGATAGCGAGTCATCCTGTCTCAAACCTTATGGTCAGTGAAAATATCCCAAAGGCACTTCATTTACTAATACAGAAAACCAACAATTTGAAATTAGCCTCCAAACCTAGTCTATAAATTGCTCCCCAAGTCCAAAGCGTTGTAATACTTTAATCAGGAAAAGACAAGACACTCTGTTAGCTGCCTTATCCATATCTAACTTGAGTAATACATTTCCACCTCTTATCTTTCTGTTCATATCTGAACATATTTCTTGAGCCAACAAAATGTTATCATAGATTAATTGCCCAGGTAAAAAATTCCCCTGTTGAGGAGATATAATTTTTGGCATAATCAAACACAACCTATTTATGATCAACTTAGAGATTGCCTTTTGAAAGAAGTTACATAAACTAATTGGCCTATATTTCACAAATGAAGACACATTGGCAATCTTCAGAATTAGTACCAAGAGGGTAGATGTGTAAGCTCTAGGAAGGTCTCCTCCCACAAATAATTCTTCCACTGTAGCCATTAAGTCACTTTCCACTACCTCCTTACAATGAGTAAAGAACCTCCTAGTGAAGTTGTCTATGCTAGTAGTGTGCCCTGAGTAAATGGTCTTATGTGACTTTTGTGCTGACATTCTGACTTGTTATTTATATGTTATGAGGTATTCTTTTATATATGTATATATATTGTTTATGTAATGTGATTTACATTCCATGAATTGTATTAGGCTTATGTTAAGGGCTTCTCTATAAATAGAGGGTTTACGTCTCATTAAAATACATACGAAAAGCCCTAACTACCTAGCCACTCATTCCTTTTCCCGATAGAAAAACTGTGCGTCTTTCTAAAGCGTTTTGGAATGTGCTAGCACATATTAGCTGCTGCCCAAATCGTTCATCCTTATGTGGATATCGGCAGAGGACGTTAGCGAGATACAGAGTCAAGATATCTTAAAAGAATTCCAATCCGCGCGCTTCAAGAGGTAATTCCGTACACTTCTTTGTTGTGAAATTTCGATTAACCAAGGCACAAGACCTGAAATCTTATGGTTGATTCCTCTGCGTATTATGCATTCTTGGGCTATAAGTGATCTAATAGTATGGGCCTACTGTATTGTCACCATCCATCTCCCCTATCACTGCAAGAATCTCTACTGATATTGACATGTTCTTTAATTCTTGATTCTCAACTTCCAGCAACACCGGTTCAATCACTCTATTCACTAAGGTGTCCATAGCATCTACATCATTTCCCTCATCTTGCAATAAATGGCTAAACTAATGAACTCTCTTAGCCCAAATACCCTAAGAATTAGTAACCCATTCTCCATCGTTTCCCTCCACTCGATGACCATTAGGCAAATCCTTTTTTTTTAACAGTTGTACGAAATAATTTTGTATTTGAGTCCCCTTCCTTCATCCATCGAATCTTAGATTTTTTATGCCAAAAACATTCTTCCTCCAATAACTTCTATCTGTATTGAGCTCAAGCCAAATGATAAGCCTCCCTAGCAGTTCTTGAGCCCTTTCTTCTAGTATTTTATCCTTGACCAATAATTCATTTTCAGGCCTCTTAACATTTTGCTGAAAATTGCCGCATGCTTGTCTATTCCAATTTTTTAGAACCGACCTAAGTCTCTTCAACATACTCGAAAGTTTCATAAGTGGGCATCCTAAACAAGGAAAGTTCTAGTTTTCTCTAACTTTGGCCATGAAGTCCCTTCACAAAAACCAATCATTTTGAAAGCAAAATGATTTTGGGCCTGTAGAATTCTTAATTTTCAAGATGGAGAGCAGTAATGGAGAGTGGTTAAATTTAACTCGGCTCAAATGTTCCACAGTGAGTGTAAGATTCGACATCCATTCTTTGTTTATCAAAGCCCTATCAAGCCTTTTCCAAATACAGAGATGACCATCCCAGTTTGTCCATGTAAAACGAGAGCCTATATATTAAGCATCCACTAAAGAATGTTGTGGCATAAAGTTTTGACACTCTTCTGCTTCAGTCACCTGAAAAGGAAAACCTCCAATTTTCTTGTCCAAAGAAAAGCATAAGTTCAAGTCTCCACAGAATAACCATAGGTGAGAGGAATCAGTAAAAGAATTCCACAAATCTCTCCTTTCTTATGCTGAACATGTCGTATGAATAAAAGAGAGATGCATATGTCTTTTCAAGGAAATATGTAAAGCCTGTAAAGTAATCTGTTGCTTGTTCTCATATAATAAACTACAAGTAAACTCCTAATTATAAAAAATTCATATTCGACTTAAATTGTTAGCCATCATCCACTTAGAATCTAGTTTCTTTCTAACTTTATCCATTTGGGATAAATCCATCATAGGTTCAGCTATAGCCATCATTTGAAAATTATGAATGTGCTTTAATTTTTTTAGTCTCAAAAGAGTTAATTTATTAGCTAATCCCTGTAAATTTAAAAAAAGTAGTCTAATCATTAGGTATTAGATGAAAAATTTTAAGTCCCCAAAGCTGGGCTCTTATACATACCCTTATCTTATATTGCTTAGTAGGAAGAGATTTAGAGATTACCTCCTTAGCCTCATCACCAATAACCGTTGAGTCAATTGCTGCAATTGCTGCCATTGAAATCTCATAATCCCCATACAAACCCCCTTCCTTTATACTAGGAGATTTTAAATCCAATGCCTTAACTCTACCTAATTCTAAGTGCTCCAATGTATCATTAGATGGAAAATTTAAGACTAATACATCCTTCATAATTTTTTGATTCTGAATGTGATCCTCAATCTCCTCATCATCTAACAAGGAAAATCTATTTTTGGTAATGATGTTGTAAATTACATTATGTTTTAGGTTTAATTTGTAAAGTATTTAGTGTTAAACTGAGAGTTGAGTATGTGTTTATGTGTTAACTTTGTTAGTTTATTTGTTTAATTGTTTTAAGGGTTAATATGAGTCTTTGAGCTTAATTGATATATTTTTAAGGTACCTTGATGGGTTTGTTAGTATTTTAGGGTAAACAGTGAAGAAATGAGAAGATTCGAGGAGTTTTCGGGTTAAAGGCATAGCCCATGATCGTAGCACAACAGGCCATGATCGTGACAGATAAGGATGAGCCAGAGCAGCCAGGCCACAATCGTGCACAGGGGTGCACAGTCATGATAGAAAGTTTCCATTTAGGCTATGATGGTTCACATTAGGCAACGATTGTCACATAAAGGTTTAGGCATTGGCCACGATAGTGGCAGGTAGGGCCACAATCGTGGCCTGCATCGCGCTGAAGTAAAAACTCAAATTTTGCAAGATTTTTCAGACTATTTCAAACCTGAATTTGATCTAGAGTGCCCAAAGTATAAATAGAACATTATGAGACAGATGAAGAGAGCTTAGAGAGTTTGAAAAAGACAGCACTCATGTGATCCAATCCTGGAAAAACCTAGAGAGAAGTCAATAGATTAAGGAAGGAGACAAAGGAAGAGAGACACAGAGAATAGCTTGACATGAAGTTCTTCCTAAAATAGGTAGTTTCCCATTGTCGCCGACTCCACATCTCCGTTCTCGACATATTTTTGATTTATTTCAGTTTTATTCATGTATAGAATTGAAATAGGTGTTGAGAATGTATTGCATTGAATTTTGAGTGTTGATTATTATCTATACTCACCTTCAGGTTTTTAATTATTGAGATTAATAAAGTTTAATTGATTACGTTTTCTTTTGATTTAATTATGATTCAATTTCTATTCGTTATAATTCGGCATCAAATTAAAAGGGTGAATCGAGTGAAAATAATCAATTTGGGCTAACGAGGGTTAGGTGAATTGATAGGTAAAGGATTAGATCGAACCGGTAAAGTCTTGTAATGAGAGATCGAGCATAGATTCTTGGTAGGTTAATAGACAACTTAGAACAAATTTAGGTTTTGGGCCAATCGCGAATCGAGAGATCGTGATTCCATAATTTAAATTAGTAATTATTAATTGGGGTTAAGAATTATAACTCGAGAGAGAGTAATTTATCCTAGGATCATCTAGACCCATTAAGTCGAGAATTGCATTATTGATTAGATTTTCGTTAATTTCGAATTGAATCCCCCTTTCTCTCAGTTGATAGTTTCTAGGTTAGTTTTGGAATTGGTTTGTATTATTTGTTATCGTATTTAGATTTCTTCAACTCAATTCTTAAAATTAATTGTTTGATTGATTTATTTTCTGCACTATTTTATTTCTTTTGAAATATTATAGTTTAGTATGACCTTAAATTTTAGGACTAAATTAGGCTTCCTCGTGGGATCTATAGCTTAGGTACTACGCGAATGACTTATGTGCTTGCAGAATTTACCAAGGTTATAAATAGTAAAACTTAGTGCGTGTAACCTTACGATCAAGTTTTTGGCACCGTTGTCAGAGAGGCGATTAGTTTAATTCTTTAGTCTAAGGCTTTCACTTTCGTTTGTTTTTTAAAAGAAGTTTGGGGTATAATGTAGAGACAAACCAAGATATCTTAAAATGATAATTGAGATATTTTAAAAGCTAGATGCCAAAGAGAAATGTAAAGAAAAATGATGGAAAATAGATATTATAAGGAGCAAGGAAATTTTGAGAATTACAATAAGTCGCAATATGGTTGGAGAAATAACGACCCTTATTGGACCATGTACACTTCGGGGTGGCAGTACCACCCAAATTTCTATTATAAAATAATTAAAGTACTGACATGGGATACCAAGATCTATTTGAAGTTCAACATGACGAATCCAGTTCATAGGATTCTAAATGGGACAAGATCTTGGATAAGCTCATAGATATGGAAGAAGGGCAGAGGAGGCTAGAAGAGCAAATTGATCAAGTGATAGAAAATAATGTCGCTTCTATTCATAACCTGGAGATTCAAGTAAGACAGCTTTCCCAGGAATTTTGTAAGATAAGTGTGGAAGACTATTTGAGAAATATGGAATTACATCAACGAGAGCAATATGGGACTATCACATTTAGGAATGGAGACGAGCTAGTAGAACCAGAGGAAGACCATGCCGAACCCCAACTCATTGACAACCAAGAATGCCAACCCTCCCTTCTATTCACCAGTCCTTGATATACCACATGTGAAAATAAAAAAATCTCGAGTGGACGTCTATGCAAAGAGCCCTATCCTTTGGATTGATGATGATGATGAGACATTCAACATGAACGATGTATTTAAGAATACTAAGTTTAGTAGCTCATTCAAGATAATTGGTGTGTTCGAATCTTTTGAAGAACATAAGGATGAAGAATAGATGACAATAGACATCGAGTTTAAAGAAAACATGGAAATCTCCATTCGAGAAGCAGAAAAAGTAGAGGAAACGAAGGTGATTAAGGAAGAAAGAGACCAATTCACCTTCGTACAGGACAAATTGTTGGATTCGATGGAAGATTCGGAGAGTTTCATCATTCCCTATTTTATTGACAATTTGTTGATAAGAAGGACATTGATGAAATTAATTGATTTTCTTAACTTTATTAATATTATCCTTCTACTCATTTTGTAATTTGTAGCTTACTTACAGGCTACAAAACTGATATTGAACAAAAGGGGTGGAAGTAAGCCACTCATAATTGATCCTGGATGAGTTTTCACAGAAGAGCGTCGAGCTATCAACGTTAAAAGAAGCACTACATGGGAGGCAACCCATAAAAATTTGCTTTCTTTGATTATTTGTGTTAGAACGTTTGAATTCCATAGTTAGGATTATTTTTATTTCCAAATAAAATCAAGAAGGAATAAGATTTCGGGATAAAGTGGATGATTGATCAAAGAAGATGAAGCAATATGGCTAGAAGGAAGTTCTGAATGCAATCACCGAAACCAACAAAACA
This sequence comes from Erythroxylum flavicans, assembly GCA_027576715.1. Taxonomy (NCBI): domain Eukaryota; kingdom Viridiplantae; phylum Streptophyta; class Magnoliopsida; order Malpighiales; family Erythroxylaceae; genus Erythroxylum; species Erythroxylum flavicans. The sequence continues at coordinate 7,387,886 of JANZXP010000009.1, forward strand.
TTTGCACAGATGGCGCGCACACAACAATGTCAGAGCTGAGATATCTAACGAATCCATTGGTATTTTGAGTCTCAAGGCATTCAATTACCACATCCGACACCATCACCACCTCCATCCTCTTAGGATTTCTGTCTAACCCAATTTTTCTTTTCCAAATTAGCTTTTAGTTCTATTTTATTTTTATGTTTATGTTTATTTTTATTGTTAATTTATTTGTTCTTTGTTACTTTAATTCTTGTCTTTACTCTTTTGTTTTTTGTGCTTGTGTGCTTCCTTCTCACATTGAGGACAATGTGTTGTTCAAGTGTAGGGAGGGATTGTATGTTTTGCTTTGGTATATGAATTTTTCATACTGTATGATAGTTATTAGGTTGCATTATATGAAGTGTATGAATTTGTCAATGGCTTAGATCGAGTGAAATTCTTTTAATTTTGAACATAGTCTATTAGGTTGTGAATAATCACTAGCCTGCGAAATTAGTGAATTAGGGGGCCTTTAGATAGATTTACAGCCTAATTAGGACTTAGTGTAAATTTAACACCCTTTAGATCATCACATTCATTCATAATTTGAGGTCTCTTAACTTAAGTAGCTTAACTAGTATTTTTTATGAAAACAAATAGCTAAAAGCAACAAGGTAGACAATAAAAAAAGAGTTTTGTTTAATAAATCACTATTCTACTAACCTTAGGGTTATGAATAGAGCTAGTAGCCAGTTGAAACTGTGATGTAGCTGAGTAACCAGATTGACACGCATCACAAATGTGTGCCTTTGCATAAAAAGGATATAATGACGTTTCAACTGAGCTATTTAATAAAATGACTTGGTTGAGTAACCAGATCGACATTCATCACAAATGTTTGTCTCCGAGTAAAAGAATAAGTCTGGGTTTAAATAAATAATTAAAAAGTGTGTGTTTTCTTAATAAAAACCTACCGGACTTGTAATAAACTTGATTTTTCATGAAAATATACTTTAAAACAGTTACAGAGTCTGAGGGATCAAAAAATTATTAATGTGTGTGTACAATTGAAAAGGGCAAATAAGTTAACACTTACGTCTCGATTAAGTTGTATATGTAGTTTAAAGACCCTAGACACATATTTTGCATGTTAATGATTTGACATAATTTGTATGATTGTGTTCAAGATTAAATTTATTTCAAAAGATTAAAGCCATTACCTCATTATTGCATTGTTTGTTTTGTGTTTGTTGTGTGTTCTTGTCTCGTTTTCTTGTGGACAAGCAAACGTTTAGTTGTGGGGATGTTGATAGTTGTAAATTGCAATGTGTTTTAGGGTTTAATTTGTTAAGTATTTAGTGTTAAATTGAGTGTTGAGTGTATGTTTATGTGTTAATTGTGTTAGTTTATTTGTTTAAGTGTTTTTATGGGTTAGTATGAGTCTTTGAGCTTAATTGTTATATTTTTGAGGTACCTTGATGGGTTTGTTAGTGCTTCAGGGTAAACGGTGAAGAATGGAGAAGATTCGTGGAGTTTTTGGGCCAAAGGCGTAGCCCACAATCGTGGCACAACAGGTCAAGATCGTGAAAAACAAGGAAGAACTAGAGTAGCAAGGCCACGATCGCGCACATAGGGGCACGATCGTGACAGAGAGCATACATCTAGGCCATGATCATGCACATAGGGCTATGATCATGAAAGAAAGGTTAAGGCATTGGCCACGATCGTGGCAGGCATGCGTAGGGCTAACAGAAAAACTCAAGTTTCGCAAGATTTTTTAGACCATTCGACCTCGACTTTGACCTAGAGCCTCAAAAGTATAAATAGAACATTATAAGTCCTTGGAGAGTTTGGAGAGTTGGAATAGAGAGCTTTCATGTCAGCTACATCCCAAAAAAATCCTAAAGATTTTTGAGAGATTGAGGAAGGAGATGAAGGAAGAGAGACAAAGAGACGAAGCTTGACACGACGTACTTCCCGAAACAGGTGGTTTCCCGCTACTGCTGCCTCCACGACTCATTCCGATAGTAGTTTCTATTTTTATTTCAACTTTTTTTATGTATGAAATTAGGATAATTATTGAAATTGTTGTTGTTGAGTGTTGATTATTGTCCATACTCAACTTCAGGTTTTTAATTCTTAAGATTAATAAAGTTTAATTGGTTATGTTTTCTTTTGATTTAATTATGATTCAAATTTTGTTCTTAATAACTTGGCAATAAACTGAGAAGGTGAGCTAAGTGAAAATAATCAATTTGGGCTAACAAGAGTTAGGTGAATTGATAGGTAAAGGATTGGATCAAACCGATACAGTCATGTATGAGATATCGAGCATAGATTTCCAGTAGGTTAATAGATAACTTAGAACTAATTTAGGTTTTGGTTCAATTGTGAATCGAGAGATAACAATTCCACTATTTAAATTAGGGATCATCAATTAAGGTTAAGAATTATAACTTGAGAGAGATTAATTCACCATAGGACCGTCTAGACCCATTAAGTCGAGAATTGCATAATTGATTAGATTTTTGTTAATTTCAGATTAAATCTCCCTTTCTCTCCCTTAATAGTTTCTAGGTTAGTTTTAGGATTGGTTTGTGTGGTTTGTTATCGTATTTAGTTTTCTTCAACTCAATTCTTGAAATTAGTTGTTTGATTCATTTATTTTCTGCACTATTTTATTTATTTTGAAATATTGTAGTTTAGTACGACCTTAGATTTTAGGACTAGATTAGGCTTCCTTGTGGGATCGATACCTTAAGTACTACGTGAACGACCCGAGCACTTGTGGAATTTACTAAGGTTATAAATAGTAAAACTTAGCGCGTGTAACCTTGCGAACATCACTCACAATAGTCTTTGGCAACCCATGCAATCTTACAACCTCTTTTAAAAACAAGTTAGCAACATCAATAACATCATTGGTTTTAGAACAAGCAATAAAGTGAGCAGTCTTGCTAAATCGATCATCCACAATAAGGATGGTATCATTTACTCTTATGGTCATCAATTGAAGTAACTTTGTATCATGACCTGTAAGAGGTAATAGCATCCCTTATAGGCTGATAACAATAACAATGGGTAGTATTAAATACTATAAATGAATCATACCAACATCTAGTAATTGCCTTGTCCACATTATGAGTCATTTATCTAGATTGTAAGGCATTAAAGATTGAAGGTTAAGCTTTAAGAGTTGTTTGTGGTGCAAAAAATTAGATATATGTCTTTGATAAGTGTAAATTACATCATGTTTTAGGGCATAGTTTGATTTGTATTTAATTGCTAATTCAATTGTTTAGTATGTGTTTAGGTTATAATTGTGTTAGTTTGTTAATTAATTATGTTTAAGTGTTTTTATGGATTAGCACAAGTCTTTGAGCTTAAATATTATGTTTTTAAGGCACCTTGATGTGTTTATTAGTGTTTTAGGGTCAACATCAAAGAACGAATAAGTTTGGGAGAAATTCGGCCAAAACAATGGCCCACGATAGTTGCACAATAGGCCACGTTCGTGACAGAAGCACTAGAGTTCGCGCACTAATCGCAGGTTTACGTATGATAAGTTTTACTATTTTTAACCTCGATAATAGTGTAAGTGCACGGGTCGTTCACGTAATACCTAAGATATCGATCCCACGAGGAGGGTTAATCTAGTCCTAAAATCCAAGGTGTTAGATTGAAAATGAAAGCATGCAAGATTTGGTTAAACAGTAGATTTCAATACTTTTTCAAAATCAAAATGTAGCAGAAATAACATAACCAAATCAACATGTTTTAGCTATACTTTATATGATATACGAAAAATAAATTACATAAGAACAAGGTGGCAGAAATATACCGACTCCTTGCTACAGATTTGACTTCTCGCTTTTATATCCTCTCCTTTATCAATGTTTCCTCTCTTTATTGTTGTATCCTCGACCAATCCGATCTACCACTTGTTCTTCTTGGACAACTTGGTTAACAAGATCCTTTAGTAGGAAAGGAGAAGTATTTTAAGGAGACTTTTCTTAAAAGAAAGAAGTCAAAAAATGAGACTCTTCTCATTCAAGTTTCGGCTATGCATGCATGAGAGGAGAGAGTGAGTCAAAAAAATACAAGAACACTTCTTCCTCTCCTTTTCAATTTCGGTTATTATGAAAGAAAGATGTGATGTGTATCCAATGCATCACTTCATTCTTTAATCAATCATAAAGAAGCCAATAAATGAGAC